>JADDOH010003675.1:0-106389 GCA_016648135.1 Agrypnia vestita | reverse complement strand
TCCTTTATAAAAGGTGACCAGAGATTTACGTAATATTATTTTTATGTTATTATTTGTTCAAAAAAAGAACAGTGCTCTAATAGAATTTTAATATTTTCTCCACTACAAAGTGTCCTTATTACTCCCTTTATTTTAACTCGTTTCGAAACCTGTTTCAATGAGAGAAAGGCAGTAAAATAAAAACGTTTTTATGGGTTAGTTTTTTTTTACTCCCTTTCTTTTAACCCTACCGTCAGCTTGTCTGCTTGTCGGCTTGTCTGCTTGTCTACCGAAAAAACTTTGGATCGATTTTTAACCCTTTTCCCGTGATCCAATCGAGCTGAAACTTTGCAGACAGACTCGTGGCGATGATAAAAATGATATAACAAATTATCGTTTAAAAATTTAATAATTATAGTATAATTTTGGATTTTTAGAAATTTTAACGATTTATTTAATTTTCGAGCCCGACGCGTGGAGTAGGCGCGAAACCTGTTTCAATGAGAAATGGAGTATAATAAAAACTAGGTTATGTATTAGTTTTTAAAAGCTTATTGTTGAACTTTCTTTCGATTTATTGAAAATATTGTATAAATATATGACTGTCATGTAAATATAACTTATCACCAATTCTTCTATACTTTTTATTTAACACTTTTGGATGGACTAACATTGCAATGTCAATTTCAATCCACAAAAATTTATAATACAGCAAGTTAATTGAACAATTTTGATATAATCATCGTCATCATCATCTTCATCTCCCAGTCATGGTAGGGTCGCGGGCCCAAGACTCATGATTCGTCAAGGTGATACATGGTAAATATATATATATATATATATATATATATATACTAGGGCTTAGCAAAGACGCGATGTTCCGTCATTTTTTACGTGATCATATGTGTGTATAAAAAGAAACCCGTGTTTCCCTACCCGCCAAGTTTTCTTCACAACCAGATACTACCACCCGCTGATTATGGAGATAGCCCTTGGTGTCACATTAAAAATGTGCGATTTTGGCGGGGGTGGCTGTGCGTGGGTGGGAGTGGGTGACGAATATGTGCTTTCTAGACATTGTTTTGTTATGGGAAGGCCGCAAATGCTTTCAAGTAGTCGTATAGTTAATCCCGTTTTCTTTTGGTTTTGGTACGAGTTGTTCGTGGGGCATACTGTCGAGTACTTCTTACGAATCGATGAAGAAACCTATGCGGTTACTCGATTTGTTCAATTTACTTTGATAATGGTGGATGTTTTGCGGTTGCATCTTGTGTGCATATTCCCCCGATGAACCCGAATGGATTCTCATTTGTGGTAGAATTGATTTTTGTGATTGAATTTTTAATCTCTTTTTGACTGCTTATTCAAAATTTTTCGATATATTAGATAAATAGTATATTATCTAATTCTATTGATTGTTAAATTAGATTTCACAACCAATATGATTGTAAGTGATTATCCCTCACCACACACAAGAATCTTAATTCTTTTTGGTGATGTATAACATATAATAATAATTTGATTGTTAATATTTGTTAGTTATCATTTTTTTAAAAGAAATCATATGTATTATCTATTAAATAAATAAAAATAAAAAAATTTAAAAAAAATAAACAAAAAATAAAATGTTGTTAAGCAAGAATAATCAGATTAAATGAAAGTATCTCACTGTACCTGTATGTACTCCTATTGGTATGAATATCCTTTCTAAGACCTAGGCCAAGACCTAAGAGAAAGGTTGTTTTAACATTTGCAACAATGCATTTAATTCTAAGAAAAATTTAATCATTTCCATTCCGTAATCTTGGAACCATATTAACTCTAAATTATAAAATTAAAATTAAATTGAAATCATTAATAAAAATAAAATTTGTCAGAAAACAATAATTTAATTTTGGCGAGTTTAATGATGCATAAATATATTGTTTACAATTACGTATTGTAATTTTATTAATAATCCCAGCATTCTTTTACATGAGCGTGAGAGAAAATTTTAACAAGTTTACATTGCAATCAATTCTAAGAGTGTTCATTGTTCGATAAAATAAACGATTTTTTTATGAATGAACAACTTTGAACTTTTAAATTGATTTAATTGCACATTAATAAATAAAATGTTGATACTACGCTCCAATGCATTTTTTCCCGTCTGAACTTTACTATAAATCATCAGGTCGAATCTTCTGTAAAACGATGCACATCATTGCATAACGCCGTCCCACTTACGGTCGGCTTCACTGCCATCGTGTCAAGTGCATGTTTACTCATCTTCGGTACACTGTTATTTTGAATACTACGCTTGTTGACTATGCAGCACGTAACTGCCTAAAGCTTACGGAAGGTAAGTGACAACGAAGATACTTGTGAATGTGGTATTAGGGACGTAACGGCACGTATCCAAGGAGGAAATTGTTGAGAAATTTATCAGAAAATTTATCAGAAATTTATCAACAATTACTGCTACGCGGATTTTGCTCCCATAAGATTCTTGGGAGAAAACTCTCGGTTTTCGCAGTCCCCTTGTATGAACCATGTATGTATGCTGTTTCAAAGATTCATCGTCGCGTTCCTAAATTCACTGCTCATAAAAATAAAGAGGTATCATAACCTCCTGAGAAAATACTATAGGTGTCTCTATCATAGTCCATTCAAATAAAGGAAGATTCTCATATTTGGAACATATATTTCTTTCTTTCGGAACTTTCAAAATTTTTATAATTTGTGGGTGGATGTTTTTACAATGCAATCGATGAACATTACATTGTATAGAGTGATCACTTAAGCCTCCTCATACGGGTTGTAACCCTGGGCCATCGTATAGAAAAGACTTCCATACACGTTTCTCATATAAATAGCTCCGTCTCTGTGAGACTTCTATAATTTATCTTAATTAATTCATGCTCATTGTACATCATTCACCCACAGATGATTCGGTTAGATAGAGATGGATGAATTAGAATTTTTTATTTTTGGGTCGCAGTCCTAGGATTGGTCTGCAACAAGCACTCGTTTTCTCCATTCTTCTCTGTCAACTGCCAGCCTCTTCATTTCTTGGTAGGTGTTATAGCGCACATCTCCGATAATCTGGTCTACGTAGCTTGATCAATTAGAATTACTAAACATAAATTAGTGATTAATTGAAATAAACCTAATTAAATATTCTATCCGTCCAACGGACGTTGGCTGTCTTCACTTTATTTACGGCGACTTGGAATAATTCTACAGTACACCTGACATACAGCCGTCTTAGGTTTTTCAGCCTTTATGCTCTCCTTCTTCCAGGTCTCCGACTTCCGGCAATCTTTCCCATCATCATAAAGACCAAGATCTCTTACTGCTCTGGATATCTCATCACATGTCCGAGATCTTGAGGTTTTCGTAGTTTTATTGATATAATTACTGTATACAATACTATCTGCTATAATACAGTAAATTACTAGTGTAGCAGGCAGGGCGTCAAATCAATTTAGTGTTTACTTGCTGCCAAGACACTCAGCAACAATGAAAAAAAGCTTAATTTAATTTTGTAAACACTGTAAACATTTGTAACATTGAACATTGAATAAACATTTGAATTTGAATTTGAATTTGAATTACTTATTTTTCTTTATTCATCCGAACCATAACATCTCCATTCGTAACTCTGTCCATAAACCCACAACTAGTATGCTTCGAGTCATCTCACTGATTTTTCGGTAAGCATCCATGCTTCCATTCCATAAAATAATATTGAGATAAATCACATAAATATAATGTTTAGATAACAATTACATAAATTGCAGATGTTATGAAATCCAATCATGTTGGAGACATAAATATGTAAATGAGAAATTTAGTGGAGAGAAATACGTACAAAACATTTATAATAAACTCAAGTCAATGCTATCAAAAAACTTTGTCATTAAAAATATTGTACCATTTGAAAACCCCTAAACTATATATGGGATTACGGTAGCACCCCTTATTTTGTATGGTAAATAACTAAATATAAGTAGATTGAATGCAGTGGAGATGAGGTCCCTTAGACGTATGTGTCATAAATCAATGTATGATAGAGTAAAGAATGAAAATATTAGGAATGAATGTAAAGCTGATCGTAGCATAATACATAGAATAAAAATAGGGTCGCTCAGGTGGTTTGGGCATGTTGAGCTAATGAATGAGGAAAGAATGATAAGAAAGATATATGATGCAAGTGTTGACGGCGCCAGAAAGAGAGGGCGACCACGGAAGACGTGGCATGACCAGATTAACCAGATACTGGAAGATGGTCCTTTTAGAAGCCTGAACAACCGTCGAGCTTGCATGCGAAGATGTATGAATGTAGACGAAGCGAAAGTTGTATGTCAGGATAATATGGCGCTCTATCCTCTCTGCCTACCCCCACGGGGAAACGGCGTGATGGTAAGTTAGTTAGTTAGTTAGTTAGTTAAATACATTTAAAACGAATCCAATTTCTGCAAAAGCGTGTAATTATATGTATTTTACCTAAAAATAAAGTAAAACTTATCAAAAAAAAGAAAACGTTATTTTTTCAGAAACAAAACTAATAAATATATAATTATATAAATACAGGCTAATAAATACTAAGTAATTGTTATCGTAATAATCGTAATATACTTGGCGGCTCTCGTAGCCCAGTGAACATAGCACTGGCTTCTCACATCGAGGGTTCCGGGTTCGATTCCCAGTGAGGTCACAATTATGATTTACTCAAGACAGGGTATTTTGTGATGTGTTTCGCTTCTGTATTTGGGCCTCTTGGCCTGTTGAAGCGTAAAAAATTGAATTTAAAAGAAGTAACGAACAGTACAATACGAGACAAGTTTCATTTGATAAATATATTGTACTAAGATGTAATAATTACATACTATGGAGAGAACATTGCAGGTAAGAATACCAACGGTTTTCAATGGCTTGCCTAGGCGAAGGTGAAGGTGGCGTGCAGGAAGTTTACTATAAAAAATAGTGAACTGTCTAAACTAACTACTTTATTTTATGTTATATTATATGTTTTTTTACATTGATTTAGTATATGTATATTTCTTTGTTTTCATAAGTATTGTTAATTTTATTATTATTAACTGTAAATAGAAACCAATTGAAAACCTGCTATGATTAGTGGATCTCTAAAAATGTATTTGTATAAAATATTATATGAGTAATTGTAATAAATACTATAATGTATGAGTAATAAAATATATAAAAAATAAATAATCTCCCAGGCAGCAGTTGAAACAGAAGAAGGTTCGAATCCTTTATACGTTCTGCAAATAGCAAAAACACAATTTCAATTTTTTTAAATTTCAATTTTCAATTACAATTATATCTTCTTGGTGACTTCGAGGAAGGTGACAAAAAAAGGTGATTACCTACGTGCATAACTATAATTTCTGCGAAATAAATTTAACATATTAATATAATATGTACCTGTGTACATATATTAGGTCCTTACATATGAAATTGGCGTTTAGTATGGGAGGAACATAAAGCCGATTTTTTTTTATTATAATAGTTTTATTTAATCAAAGTATGTACCATTGCTATCTATGCACTTTTGCCATCTCATAGGTAGTTCATCGATCCCTTTACTAAAAAAACCATTCGGACGGGAATCAATAAAATCTTTGAAGGCGGTTTGTACTGCCCCATCGGAGTTGAATTTTTTCCTTTGCAAGAAGTTATCCAAATTTCGAAAAAAATGGTAATCTGTTGGGGCAAGGTCCGGAGAGTACGGTGGATGTCTTAGACATTCCAATTGAAGCTCCTCTAATTTGGTAGCCGTCTGTTGTGCAGTGTGTGGTCTAGCGTTATCATGAAGCAGCAGTGGCCTAGAGCGATTAACCAGCCTCGGTTGTTTAGCAGCTATCTTTTCCATCATGGTTTGCAGTTGCTGACAATAGACATCTGCCGTAATCGTCTGTCCAGATTTAAGATTTAAAATCCCTTCATTATTGTGCCGGTTGAGTAATGCAACGCAGCAGTCAACGCGCGTTTGTTGATTTGCTTCACTCAATTCGCGAGGTACCCACCATTCAAGCTTTTTCACCTTACCAATTTGCTTCAAGTGGATTAAAACAGTTTTATCACTAACACCGCAGCCTGCAGCTAACTCGGATGTGGTTTGCGATGGATCCGCTTCCACAATAGCCTTCAATTCTTCATTATCAACTTTGGTCTCCGGCCGTCCACGGGGCTTGTTCTGCAGGTCGAAATTTCCAGAACGAAAACGTTGGAACCAAAAACGCACTGTGTTTTCTTTTGCGGCACCGTCGCCATACACATCATTAATCCTTCGAGCCGTTTCTGCAGCACTGGTGCCACGGTGGAACTCGTACTCGTAAATAACGCGATATTTCAAGTTTTTCATTTTGTAAACTGAGTGACGCAAAGAAAAAAACAATTGAGGAAAAAATAAATGAATTATAATTTTCAAAACACAAATACATGAGTAAATAGCTGTATAAATTTGGATTTGGAATTCCTAACCAAAGAGAAGATATTTGAGATCAAATTTGCCAGTACGGCAAAACACCAATTTCATATGTAAGGACCTAATATTACAAATTCATTAAGTAGGTCCTCGCGGAAATAATTCAAATTTTTCATTTTAATGTGCTAAGTAGAACCATCTAGCGGAAGAATTTATAAATTATATATAAAGCTGCGCCATCTGTTTGGCATACTTTTTCACTCAATCTACCCCAAGTGTACATATACCAGATTTTCTAATAATTACACGTCTCCGCTTGATCAGACGTGTTACGAAGCGACACAATGCGTATTTTAAACGGGCTTTTTAAGTATATGCCACAAAGCACTTTAATCGTGGCATTATTTTATATTACAAAATATTTTAATCCCGCACTTGATGACTTGAAGAATTTCCCAGGAATACACATTTTTTACTTCTTTTGACAAATGGAGATTGACAAAATAGTAAATATGCTTCTAACATGTAACGATACGAGTACAACTCATCGTAAGTGTACAGCATTAATATTAGCACCATAATCTATGTCCATGGCTGGTGCAAGTTGCTGGTCACCCCTTTTGAAAAGTTGGGATAAATAGCAACGAAGACATTACGACAACAGTTAAGTCTTGATCAGCCATCAAGTCATACCTAATACAGCGCAATATTAATATTTTCTGTTGATTAGAACTGTCACTAGTGTGTATAACCACTAGCACGCTGCTTTGTAAACAAAATGGTCGCCCAAGCTCTGATTAACACCGATAAATATTCCAATCGCTCGCGAAATTCCGAGCGCTGGACTTCATAATGAAAAGAAAAGTTTGTATTTTGAATGAAATTAATTATTTCCTCCTCAGTTATTACTGATTATACAAATCATTAACCTGGTTACTGAAAATGCATCATAATTGAATTGATTTCTTTTAAGATGAGTCATCATCAAATTAACCGTAGAGAAATAATTTCATCTATAATATAATAAAATTCATTATTTTTTTTGTATTTTCAGACGCATAAAAATATCTTGATGGCCATTAATCATTCTCAACAAACTCTTAGCTGCTGCAAGTAACAACTATCTAATAAGTATCTTTGAATAGAAGACTGATAACAAATTCTTACGTAAACGCTTTTTTATGAAAACTCTTTACAAATTATATTGATAAAGAGAAAACGTTTCACATTGTAAAGCCAGTCCAGTTCCTTAATGTAAATCAATTGTAATAGGGACGAAAAAAATAACATTTATTTAAAATTAATTTTAAAATGATTTATGAGGGAAAACAATAATGCAATGAGGGTAAAATTAAAAATAAATCTTGCTTGAAATTACCGCGTATTTTATACTTTTGATCATTCATTTTCAGTGCACTGATTTTTTTAAAGTAGTGTCTCGGGATCCCCGCTTTAACTCATGAGATATTTTCTACAACGATAATGTAAGAATAAACTGCCACATTCACTCATCATTGATCAAGTTACATTGACATGGCAGTGAGTAGGTAACCATAATTCATGAAAGCTTGACAACATTTAAGAGAAACCCGCTGTCGATTTTGAGATATTAATAGTAGAGTAGTTTGTTATTAGGTTGTGGTTAGGACTCGCCTTGTGGTTAGGATACGCCTCGTGATCCACAAGCGTTTAGCTTAATTTGAAAATAGTAAGAATATTGATGTGACACGAATTCCGTGTTCGCATCTCTATATTTTTTTAAATTAAAAAAAAAAAAAAACATTTTGCGATAGCAACTAACTAACTTACCATTACGCTGTTTTCCAGAGGAGTATGCAGAGAGGATAGAATGCCACTCTTCTGTCCTGGCACACCACTTTTGCCTCAATCATTTTTATACATCTTCTCATGCACACTCTTCGATTGTTGAAGCTTTAAACAGGGCCATCCTCCAATATTTATTTTATCTCGTCATGGTCTTCCCCGGACTCTCTCTGTTTCTGTTGTCTTTAAAACTCGCCTCATCAATTTTCTTTGCCATCTTTTCCTCACTCTTCCGTTCCATATAGCCAAACCATCTAAGTGATCTTTTTTTATTATATATATTACGCTACAACCAGCATTACATTTAATTCTAATTTGTTCGTTCTCCACTCTATCGTACAAAGACTTTCCATATATTCGTCTAAGCGACTGCTACCGTATTCATTCCACTTTCGTTCGTTTTTTGCTAATTCCAGACTTCTCTTCCATACATCTGAGTTAGCACCACAACTCTATTATGTACCGCTAATCTTACTTCCTTTGACAGATTCTTATTGGGCATAATTGCATTAAGAGCACCATTTACTTTGTTTTACGCAGTTGCTCTCCTTTTGATATCGTTTTCAGCCTTGCCACCTCTGGTAAACATACTTCCCAAATTCACAAACTTATTCTAATCATTTATTGCTCACCATTACATCACACTTAGTCACTCTTTTATCTCTCTCAAACACCATCACTTTCGATTTGCGAACATTCATCAGAAGTTCATTCTCAAACTCTCCATATTCTGGCCGCCACGCATTGCAGATCAGCCTCATTATTAGCCACCAATACTGCATCGTTTGCATATAGTAAGAAGGATATGATGAGCCCTTCCATTGTCACTACTTCTTCTAATTTCTTCAGTTATTGTGATAACATATCGATTTTATTTTACATTTCACAATTTATAATTCATTTTTCATGTTATTTATATTTCCTAGATGTGGACATTATTTTATTACCTACATGTCTAAAATCTGTTATTATAATATAAAAAAAGCGTAAAAACAATAAAAACTTGTTGCAAGTTCGTAACAGAAATACCTAAAAAGCTACCAATATTTATGAGCATAACAATAAATCTTACATAATTTACAAAAAATATAATAATAATAAATCTCTAAGCTCTGTGCTTTCATCAGTTTATGATTTCGTAAGTAAAATGAATGATTATATTCTGCATCCCTAATAATGTGGCATTTCAAAACGTTTACATGCTTAATCATTTGTATTTCTATCTGAACGCAACAAACACATTCATCACATTGATTGAACGGTTACATCGCAATAGTAACGCGTCGATAGCACAATCCGCCGACACACCTGAACTGCAAGCCCAACGACTCGCTGTTACATCAAGACCGGCATTTAACATTATTATTTATCGGTGCAAAGATTGGATTATTACTTGACGTTCTCTCGGGATCCATTCTAATCGAGTGAGCGGCCGCGGCGGGTTTTCCGCTTGCCGCCAAAATGAGACGGAAAAAAAAGAGCGCGGCCGTGGGTGACAGCTGGTGGCAATGGCCTCCGTTTTTCGTCCCGTAATATCGGAGAAGCCGCCAAAGTCTTCGAGAAAGTTCTCTCCGCCGCCGCTTTACTTTTATCTCGTTTTATATTTCATTATGTTATATTGCCAATGCGCCTGTTACGGGCGTGGTGATGGCAGAATTCGAGGACACTGCGCCGATGGAAGGATTGGGCAAACGGGCGACACAAAAATAAATAATTAAGATGAATTATACACGTCTCACAGAGACGAGGCAATTTATATGATAAAAGTTTGTGGAAGTCTTTTATACGATGGCCCAGGGCTGAAAACGTATATCTATTTATTTACGCCCAAAGGGCTTTTACAAGAAATAATATGAATATACAACAGATGTAATAAAATAGTGCGTTTATACATTGTAACATAAATTTGTTAAAATAAAATACAATTTGACAAAATACGAATATGGCTGGCTTAAGTGATCACTCTGCACAATGCAACGTTCACCAATTCCATTGTAAAAACATCCGCACATTATCAAATTTTTGAAAGTTGTATGTATGTTCCAAATTGAAACCGTCCGTATATTTGAAGGGACTATTCTAGGGATATCTGTAATCCTTCTCGTGAAATATTAGGTATACATAGATTTGGCACCTGGAAATGATACCTCTATATTTTAAATAAAGAGGTTGTATACATACACTTTTCTCATATAAACCGTTTTGTCTCTGTGAGACTTCTATCTTTATTCATCTTAATAAATATTAATCCCGCAGTGGACAAATCCAGTAATTGTGTTCTCGGAACATACATATAAAAATATTGTCAAAATATAAATAATCATATTTATGAACGCCCTTATTGCCCAATAATAAATCCAGTACGTTTCGCATAAGTATTCTCACTATTTTCAAACTAAGCTAAACGCTTGTGTAATGAAAATAGAACTAACTTGCTGAAGTCCCGGAATGGGGCTCGAACCACCAACCATTGGACAAGTCATAATCATAATTACACCAAAAAGCTACTCCGTTCAAAACACATGATATACATGTGCAAAAATACTAATAATAATCAATAAGTAAAGTTTGATTTTTTCAAACTCAAGCTTTAATTATCAAATGTACACAAATGCCTATATATAAACAAAAATATCTATGACAAAATTTATAAAATTCGAAAGATTTTGGTGGCTGGGTCATCTGGAGAGGATGACTGAACAGCGAGCACCGAAGTCTTTACTGAATTCGAGACCAATAGGGCGAAAGAGCTTAGAGAGGCCAAAAGTAAATTATCTATTCAATCTACAAGGCCACTTAACACTATTAAACTTAACGCTTTTCTTTAAGTTACACTATTTCACAATATATCATTCGTAAATAAACACTTTATTATCACTGTGTAACGTTCGGGGTCTCTAACGGGGCTCGTAGTTGATGCTTTTTTTTTTTAAAGTTTAAATCGAAAGTTTAAAAGAGAAGGCTTTAAGAAGAAGCTTTAAGAGCTTAAATGATTTTACTTTAAGTTTATTTATTAAAAGTGATATCGAAAGGAGAGTAACTGCGGGAAACAAAGTTAATGGTGCACTAAATGCAATTATGGCCAATAAGAATCTGTCAAAAGAAGCAAGACTAGCGGTACATAATGGCGTTCTAGTGCCAACCCTTATGTATGGAAGTGAAGCCAGGAATTGGCAAAAGAGGAATGAAAGTAGACTGAATGCGGTTGAAATGCGGTCACTAAGACGCTTGTGTGGAAAATCTTTAGTCGATAGAGTGAGGAATGAACAAATTAGAAGTGAATGCAATGCTGGCTGTAGTGTGGTAGATAGAATAAAGAAAGGAGTGCTGAGATGGTTTGGTCATGTGGAACGTATGAACGAGGAAAGGATGGTTAAGAAAATATATGAGGCGAATGTTGAAGGCAACAGGAATAGAGGGCGTCCGCGAAAGACCTGGCACGATCAGGTACTACAAGTATTTGAGGATGGCCCTGTTAAAAGCCGCAACAATCGTAGAACGTGTATGAGAAGATGTATGAATGTGGCCGAAGCAAAAGTGGTGTGCCAGGATAGAAGAGTGTGGCGTTCAATCCTCTCTGCCTACCCCTGCAGGGAAACGGCGTGATGGTTAGTTAGTTAGTTTAGTTAGTTATTAAAAGTCTAACGTATTATTTGAGATCTGCTTTTGCAAGCTCAAAGCTATGCTTAAAATTTATTTACGTGTGGCTTTATGAACTGAACAAACTTATGAATGTGCAACCCGAAGCTACCGAATTGAACTATGATCGAATTATTTTTACGTATAGTCTAACATATAATTTGGCCAGTAATCTTGTCTAGTGGTTGTTATCTAGGACTCCTCGATGTGGCGCGGTTACCCAAGTACTTTAAGGAGCGTAGCAGAAGAAATGCCATTGTATTCATACGAGGTGAAACTAATCTAATATTATTAACGCGCAACTTGAGCCGGACTCAAATATGACGATCGATTAAACAGACTAACGAAATCGCCTATCGTAGAGAACGATGCGTCATTTCCTCGCAACCGGTAGTGGCGTCGCGAACAAAGACATGTTTACGTAGATTATTCGCTTAAGACGATGCCGCCTGGTTACCTATGTTTCATATTACAACCTGTGGACGGATCCCACGGCTGGGCGCAAAGTCAAGATTACAATGGAATATTTAGATTGACGAATACCACGTGCGAGCTACAGCCTAGGGCGTTCTAAGTATAAGCTGGTATCCCCGTAATACGGCCGACGGTACATAATAAGAACTTAGCGCTAGGATTGCGCGACACCACGCAATATCTATTTCTAACTTATTTTTGAATGCGATAGTTTACTCGATCTGCCGGTCATCCAGGTTAGATAATTCCCGGTCGATTATTACACAACTATACATATAAAACACACACAGAATATTCGAAATGCAAATTAACGGCTGCGTTCTCCAGAACACATACCTTCAAGGCTTACCAATAGCTCGTTTGGTGGTTTCCGGTTAACACAATGATGCTTTTGGCAAATATAAAATTAAGTCTACCCATTAGTATAGTTGTATCTAACGCAAAAACGCACGTTACATTTAAATAAACTGAGGGTAATAATGGAAATATAAAGACTTCAGAATACAATAAATAAATATGAAAAGGGCTTATCTGTATAGCGAGTGATCGTATTCCTTCGTTTTGTATTTTTCCCAATACGTTTTTTTTCAGATTCTGCCCAGTGGTAATCTTCTTGTATGTATATCTCAAACAGAGGTTTAGCAGTCCGCCGTATCTTCCAGCAGCGCTTCCGCTCGCAAATTTTAAACTCCAACTCAAGGGCTGTACCAAGACTCGTACGGCTTATATAATCCAAATCCTTCTTCGCCATCACACCGTAATCCCCTTAGTCCGTGAATCATTCGCATGCAGCGATGACCTCATCTAGGACGTTTTTCATTGGTTCAGTCTGTCTCACCGGCAACCGTTGTGGTTGGCTCGTTTCGTTAAAATAAAGAAAGGCATCCGTTACACGCGCGGCCTACCGCTCCGATTCAGAAATAAAAAAGGCTCGTCTGCACCTACTTACCCGGCAAATATGCAATTATAGAGTATTCAATGAATTGTGGAGCTTCTCCTTATCGTAAGCTTTTAGCAGATAAATATTTTCGTATAGCTTTTTTAATAATGTCGATTTAAATAAGTCAATATCGTTACAACCGGAACACTTCATTTAACATTCACTAGAATATTCCATCCAGTTTCCGTTCGCAGTAATCGCTACGGTTTATTTAGCCTCTTCAGATTGCTCGATTATTCGCTCATTTATCGCTTCGAATGGCCACCCGGCCGTCACGGCTTGCAGCTGACTTGGCACCGTTTTCGCCTGTCACATGCGACTACAATAACTCCCGCCGCGTTCGGCGCCCCTATTTATATCCGACAATACTGGTATCGAACCTCCTATACCTTTCAAGTATTTAGAAGAACATTCCCATGGCTTTTAGGCTTTTCTGTTTTTTTTTAATGTTTCAGATGCCTTCCGAAGACCGTAGACCACCCTAGGCCGTTCTTGATTTTTCTATGGTATTGTGAAAAGTGACAGGAGTGCGTAATTCTTTTTAGCATCTCGATACAATATTTATAATCAAGATATATTATAGATGTCTCATAGAGACGAAGCTATATTTTCATATGAGTATGAAAGACTTTTTGGGCTTTCATAGGGCTTACAACTGGCTTAAGTTCACTTTACACAATGTAAAGTTCACCATTTTCACCCATGATAGACTCCCACAGACATCTATCCAATTTTTGGAAGTTGTATATAATTATGTTTAATTTACACAACTTGTTTCGTATGTGAGTTGAATTTTTTCTACCGCCACCTGCAGTCCAAAGCTTTTTTATTCCCATTATGTATATTAATTAATATTAATATTTTAGCAAGTTTCAACGCAGTCTTCACAGCGGTATGCATTGTGAATGTCCGCCACGCGAATGTACAAGAAATGGCAATGATGTAGATTGTTATGAAATAAATAAAAAAAGTAATGTAGCAGGTAGAAATGTAATGTATTGATCGTATTGATCCAGTCACCCGGTCAGCTTGCACTATAATTACTATTTCGTACGTTCGTTTGAAAACATCAACATAATTACTTTCATAAAAAGTCGTTCATGTTCAAGTCATTGATCTTTTTGTACCTGTCGAATATTTTTGGAGACGCCATCTTATGTGCGTTAAGTTTCAGAGGTCTGTCTGGGAAAATGTGGAAAATTCAAAATGACTGAAAAGGGAGATAATTTAGTCACGGGTCCTGGCTGCGGGAGACAAATGAAAACATTAGAAATTAATTAGCGATTTATTAATTAATTATTAAATGGACAGTCACTGAACACGAATTAAACTTAACGCTTTTCTTTAAATTACACTATTTCGCAATATATCACTCGTATTTGAACACTTTATAATCGCTGGGAACACTTTATTTATCGCTCCTAAATTCGCGACTGGGCATACCCGGCCGTGAATGTTGCATTGTGTAAAGTGATCACTTAAGCCCGCTAATACAGGTCGTAAGACTTCCATATATACTTCCTTTGCTTTGTAACACTCTATAATTTATCGTAATTAAATAATTATCCCTCTTTGGATAGAAATTAAATCCAGTAATTGTGTTCTTAGAACATATGTGGAGTATAAAAACAAAGGCAGCAATATCCATAAAATTAAAATGTTTTGAATGCTGTCACCGATGATTACTATTTTAGAATCTGGATTCTAGATTTTATGTATCTTTTCCCTTCCAGAATCATGTTTCCTATAAATTTACAGGCTAAATTTCCTATAAAATCTCCAATTCAGTACATTCTAAATTAATTAAATTTAAAAATAAATACCTCCTGCATTAAATTTTTTTGGGTATTGCTGCCTTTGCTATTTTTATAGCACATGTGTATAAAAATATTGTTAATACTTGTACATTTAATAGCACTGTATTTTTTTGATTTTAATCTGTGAATATAACTGTTGTTTTTCTTTATTTTAATAAAACTAAGTACTTACATTCACTATAGTAGTATATCTAATATCTACCAGTAGATATATCTACCAATCTCTCTTGTATGTTCATTTGTATTTTTTACAAAACTTTTTAATTTACAAAATATAAAAAACTTTCTGCTTATTTTATTTAATTTAGGTAATAGACTTATTTTGATTTATTCTTATATTTTTCTTTTAAAATATGTTTAGTATGTCTAATTTATTTGTACGACATTATTGATATGCTTCGGAGGACTGTTATTTTTAATATTAATTTGTAAAGATAATGGTTTATTTGCTGTCTTTTAATATTGGCTACCGTTTGTATACATACATAAATAAATATGTATGGGAAAGTGTACGGAAACACATAGAAAAATCTCAAAGCCGAATGATGATACTTTCCTTCAAATATCGCGATATTATTTGGACCTAGCTATGCAGAAAGAACCCGCAAAATGCTAAAATGAGTTATATACTGGTTTGGATATCTTTGTGTGCTAAATCGTCCAATCTCCAAATTATACAGTTTTTTGTAAATTCAATATTTTTCTTACCTACATCACGGTCATCACCTTTAAGGGGGGGGGGGTAAGGTTAATTCTGTGAAAAAAAGGCATGTTTCCAGGAATTTTTTTTTGGCAATACAGGTAGTGCTAATTTATTTACTTAATTTTTATACAACAATATATTATTTAATCATTATTTAAAAAAAAATTCATTCCAAAATATTTATATTTAAGAGAGTGGCAATGAATCTCCAGAGGCGCCTCGAAAAAAGTTATTTTGCGGTGTACATCATAACTCGAAACAGAATCATCTGAAACAAAAAAATCAAAATGCCCTTGTTAAAAAAGATTTTTCTCGAGGTAATTCCGTGAATATTTTTTTTTCAATTTTTCCATTTTTGGTAGCACTTGGAAACCAAAACACCGATTTTCGCTTAAAAAATCGGCCAATTTGTTACTGTAAAAGTAATTATTATTAAAAAAAAAAGCTCCCGGGGTTACCTGGTTAATTAGGTGAGGAAGTACTGTGCAAATTTCAAAACGATCGGTCCAGTAGATTTTGAGTTATGGCGTACACGGACTTCAAAAATGAAAAGTTTCAGAAAAACGCTTTAAAGTTTTGTACACCATAAAATGCAAAAAAAGTCGGCAATTATTTTATACTTACACATAATCGTCGATGCCAGGTCCAAACAGCAAAGAGCTTTCATTAAGAAGATCTAGAGCCTATTTTTGTCCTTGTCTAGGCAAAACTCTTCCAATACAATAGCGCATCCGGTACGGTACGCATCATCAGGTAAGCGCACCCCTCAGATGTCCGAGCAGGTATAAAAGATCAGTCAAAAATAAAATGCAAAAAAAATACCTTATCCCCCCCCCTTTAAACTAAAAAAGGTGGTTTGACTCTTTTCTGCGGCTTCAAAATTTATAAATCCTTAGCAAACAAAAATATTGGCTAAAAACATCCATGTGGTGTGGATACATTATGCAACTTTTTAATTCTACTGTTACTGCAAGGTAATAATTTTGTAGAAAACGTCTAACGGGGTTAAACGTTTTCTACGTCTTAGATAAAACTTTTCACTTCATGCTTTATCAAATTCATAGAACATAAAATCCACGTAGAAAAAATGGGTACTGTTTTTCGTACAGTTAGACATTTTGTAGAAATAATCCAACATGTAAAATGCACCATATCTTCGAAAATGAAAGTTTTTTTCTTATAGTTACATTAAAAACACAAAAACATCACAATAATGAGTTCTGTGCAAAAAATATGCATTAATCTTTACCTATAAAACTCAATGTCTGTCTGTCTGTCTGTTCTCTGTACAAATCTATACCGTTCATCCGATTCGATTCAAACTTTGCACACTTATTCTTTTGGACTCGGCGAGTAACATAGGTGACATTTTACCCCTTTCTCTCCCCCTGATATATTTCCGATGCAAATCTGTACCGTTCGACCGATCGGTCTCAAAATTTGGAAACTTATTCTTTAGGACTCGGCGGGTAATATAGGCATTTCCCCCCTATTCTTTTACCCTTTCCCCTCACCCTGATATATTTTCGATGCAAATCTATACCTTTCGAATCGAACCTTTGTTTACCCTCACAAATTTATTTTCAACCTTATCCTTAACCCGTGTAACGCCGGGTACAAACAGCTAGTTATATATAAATATGCAACAATAATTGAATTTCGACGTAGCTATCAGGTTTTTGTAGGTTTAAATTTTTAGAAGCCAATTTCTCAGTTCCATTTTTTTTCAGTTGGATGCTTTCTGCATTACTACGTCCATTTTATATTCTAACTAAAAACATAAATAATTATTCTATTACAGTATTATAATATTATATAAATATATTCTAGAACACGGTGTTGTTATCCGCTAGGTAAAAAAATATTGACCCACGATATCTGAGATGATCCAAAACCACATTACTGCATACAACCATTTTCATTAATATTCTTGGAGCGTAATTAATTATTTTAGAAGTTGGATAATTTCCGTGTGGTATGTGACTTGCGTACTGAGTCACTTTCTTACGGGTGGTCTTGAAGTCCGGCTATGAATTCACAAATATTGTGGTACATCTTTTAAAATTCTAAAATATCTCGAGCATATTGTATTGAATCATTTTTACCTATCATGATTCTAATTGGACATCTGCGAATAATAATTTTAATTGAACTGCTCGGAGCGCTCTTGCGAGATAGAGTAAGATATGAAGACATTCGCCATAGGACCAAAATAGACGATGCGGTTAGCCTCAAATGAAGGAATGATAACCATTGGAGAAAAATGTACTAGAATTACCACTTAGGTACTAGAAGCCGAGTCGTAGGTCGCTGGGACGATGAAATAAGAAAAACTACAGGAAGCAGCTGGATGCGGAGTACAGGTAATAGTGGAGAGGGACTCACCACACCCAGGTCGGCCCTAAACTTTCGCCATCCGATTCGTCATTTTATATGCTCATATGAGTGCAAGCGGTGCGGGGAGGCGTCCACACAAAACCGCTTCACTGTCAACAACAATAACAAACAATATAAACAATATAAGTAAGCAATACAAGAAATGGAATGAGGCATGATACACGATATACATATATGCAAGGAAATACAAATAAAACCAGATATGAGTCGTAAGAAAATAAGGTGAAGACAAAGCCAAGTAGGTATATGAAATTAAAAAGAGGACAAATTTGCAACTTAGTACAGATAGGAAGAACGGTGGTCATTGAGGAAGTTTTCATCCATCAGCGAATGGACGCAGGCTGAAGATAAAATAAAAGTTAACCTATTCATACACAGTTTCTTTTTATTTACAAATACGTGGGGTATAAAAACAAAGGCAGCAATATCAAAAAAAAATTAATGCATTCATCGAAGATTATTAATTTAGAATTTACTGAATTCGAGTTTTTGTAGGAAATATGGCCTATAAATAAATAGGAAACACGATTTTGGAAGGGATAGATACATAAAATCTACGATTCAGTACATTCTAAACTAGTAATCCTCGGTGACTGCATTCAAAATACATTTTTAATTTTTTGGATATTGCTATCTTTGCTTTTATACCTCACATATAATAAAACAGACCTGCGTACATGAAGTATGCGTTGCATCATATTCTTACTACTTTCAAACATAGCTGAATGCCTCTACTATGTAAATGGGATGAACTTGGTGGTCACCTGGAACGAGCTTGGGCCCTCGACCATTAATTAACGTCTTAACCGCTGGACCAACAAGCTACTCTTTAATAAATAAGCTAGAATTATTTTCTTTTTTGAATAACATTAATTTACCGTCAAAGAAGTTGATCATTTCGACCACATAATAAAGTCGCTGTATTAGGTACCTACATTTTTTTATAACAACAAAGTATTCAATTGGCAAAACTAATCACACTTTTATTTTCATGTTTATTATCGACTTTCCACCGTCACAGAAAATAGTATTAATGAAAAAAGTCACAATTGTATGAGTTCACAATAGTGACAATTTTGTCCGTCAATCTTCTTTATTTTCTTCTCTTTAATATTCACGATGGCGGGAAACTCGCGGAACATGACTCGGAGTGACTTTGTTCCAAACAAAAAGTACAAAAATTATCAACCAACTGAAGCCTGTTTCTTTACTTGAGCTTTCTGTGTAAAAAAAACGTTTAATATATTTTTCGACGAGCACTCCGGAGTTTGCTCACATAATGAGATAAAAAATTATACTTTAAACGAACTTTTATTTTAATCCCACTTGATGCGAACGGGCCTTTACTTCTTGAAAATCTAGCTAATAACAGGTAAAAACTTTGGCGAAAATACGTAATTTAAATGACAATATTGACCCAAATATGTAGAAACAAAACGGTACAAAGACACATTGTTTGGTTGCAAGGATTTATTTCTAGGTATTCTGAAAATAACGTTATTGCTATTTTGGTGATTTTCATCCTACCACTCAAAAAAAATTTCGTCACAATGATAGAAATATTGACATCTGTCAAATGTCAATATTAACTCTTTGGCCGAAGAAATTAGTTAGGTGTGTGAAACAAACTGATTTCAACCAATTTTCAAAATAATTTTAGTACTTTAGACTAAATTCCAGATTGCAATGACTGGTTCTTGAAATGATATACATAAATCTGTTTGACATGCATGTCGTTTCGACGTCAAATAAACCTGTCATTTTTAAGAACACCCAGACATCAGGAAGTCAGACACTACAATCCATGTAGATATGTATACCAAAACATTGATGTTCCCATTTTGATTTAAAATGATTTAAATGCCATTACACTACAACTGTTGGGTGTTGAAAAGTGATATTATGTTTTGACGTCTGCCACGTTTTAATTATGTATCTGAGCGTGGCTAAGGAGCCCTATTCTGGAACCGCACACCTTTCCACCTGCCTTCTTTAAACCTTGAGGCACTTTTTTCATTATGTAAAGTTTAGAGCTTATAGTTATAGTGTTCACGCCAAAATTCACATTATTAAAACCGGCCCAAAGACGCTCCTCAAAATTTTCCTTTCAAATCATCAGTACCCGGTCTCATCATATGTAGGTACCTAAGCACTGGTTTGATAAGCATTTCGTTTACTAAAATTTTGATATTTCTGGGCAACAACTGGGATATTATTAAGTATAAGAGGCGGAAATAACAACGATTCTTCTATTACCGCTACTGTATAATTCAAGAAAGCAAAATTTCATCCATGGACACGCACCATTATAATATTAAAAATCCTGTTACAATTTCGTTGTTCCTAATAGCAGAAACGATATTAACATCACTTATATATATTCACATCCTCTTATTACGGGAGACACTGCGCATTGTATTGTTTACCACCTCCTATTACCCATTGGCTACTGATCAAGTGCGGATAATTGAGAGTAAGTACACACTTTATAGTAGGTAATATTTCCTCTGTCCGCCTCAAATGCCTCGAGTCATTCAGCAAAATGGAAAAGGAAGCAGTTTATAATAGTAGCACTGTACAATCTCTTGGTGGTTTAATAATTTCATCATTTGATATACTTTCAAACTCGCAAATGCTATAAAATTATTGATTCCAAGTATATACAAAATAGATAATGTCACACTCTTTCATATAGTAAAGGATTAATAGGTCCCAGTTTACGTCAATTTATCCCGGAAAGATCTTTCGGAGTCATCGAACGTCTGAATGAAAATATTTATCAGCTTGAAATTTTGAACACACCACGTCATGATTACGCTTAAAACGCATCAATTGATACGTTATTTTTCCGTGGCCAGCTTCAAAAATTAATCAAATCTTATGTTTTTCAAGAAACGTGTACAGATTATATTAAAATACATTTACATATTATTTAATATGTACAAATATTATATATGCATTATTTAACATTCGAGTCACTTTAAGGCGAAATATTTAGATCGATGTTTATATTTTCTTACGTCAATTTTATTTTGTCTGCAGGCAAGTATATATATTTTTGACGTTTAATTTCTAGGTAAGAATATACGTATGATTGGAAATGTGTCAAACTTGAACGCATATACGGCGACGTATCATCTATCATTATGATTGCTTCAAAAACGCAGTATACGGTGCGTGGTGTTGTCATTACCAGTTTAAAAAAATAACCAAATTCTATGGAAACTAGCAGGCATTAAGCGATAGCTAATCGCAGACATCAATAGCGCGCAGTGGCCACAATCGGCGCGCAACGGCCAGTCAGGAAGAAATTAGCTACTTGTAAACTGGTAGTAAAATATAGAATGCGCTTTAATATTTAGAAGAGAATAAATAATATTTTTCGATAATTTTTACAGACGTAAAGGATTATCACGAACGGATTATTTGATGACGAGGTAAGTGATCATATTAAAGAATTAAGGTTGTTATTACGGTCGTCAGACATATTTAACTGTAACTGGTTGCGGATTGTTTGTAACTGTCATCTGTATTGAAATTGGGATGTTTGTATATTTCAATGGACTCCCTCACTAATCTGGGTATAAGGTGCAGTTCTGTTGATAAGATTTTTGTCAAATCTGATGAAGTGACAGAGATTCCCTTTGGATGCATGTTCGCAGATTGCCAATAAATTGGAGTTGTTTTTTTTAATTGCTCCAATATGTTCCTTCAATCGTGTGGCGATATTGCGTTTGTTTTTCCTATGTATGTATGTAAAGGTCGTCCTCCTGATGACGCTGAATAATCATTCAACGAAACGTCGAGAATCGTTTCTCGGAAAAACATACGGTTCGTATAAAATATCCGCAACCAATTACAGTTAAATAAGTGATCATATATAAATAATAATTATTAATTAATCGTAAAAAGTGTAGGTACCTATTTTGTGACTATATCGTATTCAAATGTTCTCAAAATATTCATACTTTGTACGTCACTCTAGGACCATCTATTAGGGTCATTAATGACATTTTGATGGTCTGTTTGTTAAAAAAAATAATAATAATAAAAAAATCCACCGTTCATTTCATAAATTATCCTAATACTAAATCCACAGCCACGACTGAGCACTGGTAGCGGCAATGGTTCTTGACAGAGAGACACTTCACAAATACATTAAACCTTGACAATGGACTTTGAAATAGGATTCAAGGTGTCCTCAGGCAAACAGGCCAGACACGTAGAAGGCAAAATAGTCCAAAAAATCTTGTATTATAAATATTAAACTTTAACTAGTAGGTAAAAAGCTAGAAACAACAACACTTGCAATGCTTTGCCTCTACATCGATGTCCAGTAGAAGGCGTCCGACAGTAACCAACAAAAATAATAATTATGTTTTATAAGAATACGACCAGACTTTAGCGTAGGTAAATGGATAAAAGAAGAAAAAGTGTACAAATCGTGTTCCGACATAAAAAGTGTTCTCGCAAAAAATGAACATTACAGGACAATCGTTGCCATTGAACTCGAGCAGAGTGTAGTGAAAAAGAAAGTAAGGTTATGTTTGCATCACTCTACGCGACTTGCTTTAAAATTAATGGACTATGCGGCTGAAAATGTGTGGAGCAAGAGAGGCATGGTGCTGTTCACACTCGCTCTATTGGTTAAAATCATGTCTCTGCTTTCTTGAACTTGTAACGAGATATTAATGATGTTATTGAGTCACGTAGGTATTATTCTACTAAAAAGGTGAATCTTAAAGTATTATATAATAATATTTTCACCTAAAAAGTACCTGCTGAAACATCGTTATTTAATATTTATTCCGTTAGCTTTTGTGGTTGGAGATATTTATTTATTTAAAAACCAACAAACTTTGTAAAAATTATTTTTTAAATCAATGTGTTTTGTACAAAGTTTGTTAATTTTTTTGAATTATATTTTATTCAACTTCGCATGAGGCACGTGCGTACATCGACACAATATTTTTGAAGTAGCCCGCGTAGTTTAGTGGGCATGACACTAACTTATCATACTTACCTCAGAACAGGTATTTCTATATATCTAGCGAGGTAGGTAGTGGCCTAGAGGCTTGCTACATATTATCCTATATTTATATGTAGGTATTATATGTGTATGTATCAAGCAATTGTGTGGGTTTTGTCCAATAAACGCCAATTTATCGGTAATGAAATTGAATTCATCCCAGTGTATCTATGTAATCAAATATCCTAATTTCGAATGTCCATCCGTTACTTGTTAGAATTACAGCAACAACACTGACTATCCGCTAATCAGGCGCGTGCAGCCGAATGTGACACGTCATTCAGCACGTCACGCGGCTCAGGCTACATGCAAGGGTTGTGCCACCAAACTACAAGGTATTGACATTTATATTAATTTAATTATATCCCGTGATTTTTGACGGGTGTACGGCTAGTTAATTAATAATGTTACCATAATAATAATACCTATATTTTGAAGAAATAAAACATATATCTCGTATTGCTTGCCCAACATAACTTGGCGTGCGGCGAATTTCGAACTAAAACCCGCCCCGCCCGCACCCGGCGCGGCGGTAACACCTCGCCCTGTCATTCAGTTCATTCTCGTCTTTGAGCGCGAGCTGTGTCATCTTGATTACCAATACACACTGAATTATTATGTCCAAAACATCCTAAACAGTCCGGGATGGTGCAAGAACAATTGCCAATGAAGTATTAAAGTTTTGTGAAGCTGAAAAAGCGAATAATGGACCGATATTACCGTCTGACAGTTCGACAGATAGAACGGCCGCCATTACTGCATGGTTTCTTTAGTGCTACCCGACCAAATTTCTGTATTTAATACGACACCGGTCACCGGACATTCTGTACACTATGTATTGTTTAATAAATTTACACCCTGACAACTTCTGTTACGCGACAGCGACGCCCTCCCTCGCACGCCTAGTTATAGTGGTACGTCTATAATATTCCTATAACAATTATCATATTATTATTCAAATTTTAATATATCATAATATTCTCTCAGATAACTATTTAATTTCATTTTTTTCCAAAATTTAAGTTTATGTAAGTCATTCTTCAATATGCCTACATCAATGCGCTTGATTACAACTATGTAATTTTCTCAAGCCTGTTTTTATGTGTTGTGTTTTGTTTTGGTTGTGATACGTTTGGTTAGGGTCTGTTGTAGCATTAATTATAAAAAAAACAACCCATAAAAACCAAGTTTTTATTTTACTCCCTTTTTTTGTAAATTAAGTTTACCATCGTGTACCTAATAATTGATTGACTGAAAATGAAAATATATCTAAAAATATCTCTTTATTATTTGATTTCTTCCCAAAAAACCGAAGTGTGCTGTCATCTGTGAACCAATTGTCATAAATTTTCGAAATTCGTAGTGAAGTACCTATTATACCTACCGACGGCGTAATTCAAATTTTAAATATTCCGTGACGTTATCGGGCCGCCGGCGCCGTTGGTAGTAATCAAACTTTTGTAATGATACAATTTGAAAAAATCATTAAAATTTCTAAAAATCCAAAATTATACTATATTTATTATTATTTTTAACGAAAATTTGATAGATCTTTGTGATCGTCGCCACGAGTCTGCTTGCAAAGTTTCAGCTCGATTGCATCACGGGAAAAGGGTTAAAAATCGATCCATAGTTTTTTCGACGGCAATTTCAATTTCAATTTCAATTTCAATTTCAATTTTTATTTATTACATAATATGTATATTACAAACATTATGTTCAATGCATACATATTATTAACTTACATCTAAAAATATACATATACACATATACATACACATCCATATACACATATACATAAACACATATGTATACATACATACACATATACATATACATACATACATACACACACACATATACATATTGTGTATTAAAATACTAATTTATTATTAAACAATTATTAAACAATTAGAAGTGACCTGTATAATCTGGTCAAAGGTGTAGGAGAATCCTGCTTCGGAAAACCCCCTCAGACACATGGAATATATCACATATATTCCGGCAAGCCGGCAAGCAAGCAAGCAGACGCCACGAGTTAAAAGAAAGGAAGTAATAAAAATATTTTAGCGCTTTTTAAACAGCCTGGCATGAAAAATTTAAGTTAAAAAAATATTGCAAGAAAACAAGCAAGCAAACGCCACGAGTTAAAAGAAAGGAAATAAAAATAAAACTGATATCAGGGAAAACATATTTTTGAATATCTCAACCAAATATAAAATGATTTTTCTCATAAAAGTCATTTCCAGGGCATGTACTCCATATGGTCAAGGTCTTGTGACGCACGACAGAGCCAAAGCGAAATTCTTAAATTGAGAAATTTAAACAAATATATGTATCCCTAAACTCCGTAAACCTGCGCGAGTATACATAACATTAAGACCTAAAAGCCAGTAAAATAATACATTAGTCAATCATCGGAGGCATAATAATCATAATAATCGGAGGCCCTTCCTTTTGAGGAACATTTTATATAAACAACGAATGCTTAGAACAAGTGAACGATTTGTGTATTTGGGAAGTATGTTTAGTACCTAGAGACGGCAAGGCTGAGAATGATATCGACAGGAGAGCAACTGCGGGAAACAAAGTTAATGGTGCACTAAATGCAATTATGGCCAATAAGAATCTGTCAAAGAAAGCAAGACTAGCGGTACATAATGACATTCTAGTGCCAACCCTTATGTATGGAAGTGAAGCCTGGAATTGACAAAAGAGGAATGAAAGTAGAATGAATGCGGGGGAAATGCGGTCACTAAGACGCTTGTGTGGAAAATCCTTGGTCGATAGAGTAAGGAATGAACAAATTAGAAGTTAATGCAATGCTGGCTGTAGTGTGGTAGATAGAATAAAGAAAGGAGTGCTGAGATGGTTTGGTCATGTGGAACGTATGAACGAGGAAAGGATGGTTAAGAAAATATACGAGGAATAGAGGGCGTCCGCGAAAGACCTGGCACGATCAGGTACTACAAGTATTTGAGGATGGCCCTTTTAAAAGCTGCAACAACCGTAGAACGTGTATGAGAAGATGTATGAATGTGGCTGAAGCAAAAGTGGTGTGCCAGGATAGAAGAGTGTGGCGTTCAATCCGCTCTCCTACCCCTGCGGGGAAACGGCGTGATGGTTAGTTAGTTAGTCTTAATCCAATTAAATGTTTGGAAGTATCAGGAGAATTGTTATGATTATTTTATCCTCGAATATCCCGATGATTGCCATTATCCCGGACCCCACATTAGGAGGCTACATCCTAGCCCTCATCACTGTCAAGAATATGAGCAATCTTTCAGAAATACGGTGGTACCTACTTAAAATTTACTCAGCAAAAAAAAACATAATTCGTCGTTTGCTCCAACTGTGAATACATTTTAGTGTTGTTCAGATGGAGAAAAAGTTTCTGAAAAAGACACTGAGCTTGCATGTACAGGGTTATTTGTAAAACGTTAATAACCTCGCAGGACTACACTCCTGCCTTGATTAAGAGCCGAAAATGTTCAAGCTATCTTGACCTAATATCAATAGTTATGGAGATATGCGACATCAAAGTTTACATTTTTTTTTTCAATCTTTCTGACTCATTTTTTGTAAAACATTCAACTATCATTATAGTAACTAATATCAATTACGAAAAATTTATTCATTTTAATACAAGTTAAATAAAATTATTAAAACTCTGAAAAAATTCCAATTGGAATTCGAAGGTTTTTATTTTTTTATTGGACTTGTATTAAAGGGAATGAATTTTTCATACTCGATATAAGTTACTGTAATGATATTCCAACGTTTTACAAAAAATAAGTAAAAAATATTGAAGAAAAAAATGCAAACTTTGATGTCGCATATCTCCTTAACTATTGATATTAGGTCGTAATAGCTTTAACATTTTCGACTCATAATCAAGGCAGGAGTATAGTCCTACGAGGTTATTAATGTTTTACAAATAACACTGTGTAATAGTGTTAGGTATATATAATTCGCGCCACTGCCGATTACTACTGCGTCGAGCTCGCAACATGGTATTGTGAAATCAAAATGCTACACGACATCTGCTTTAAATTATTAACGCTCACGGTACGGTATTGCACCTGGGGGGCTAGCCATATTTACTAACTGAATCCAGGCGTATCACAACAGATCTCAGACAAATCTCTCCTACTCTACTACTCCTGGCGGACAAATCGAAAATCTGAGAAAATTAATATTAGGTCCTTACATATGAAATTGGCGTTTGTATGGGAGGAACATAAAGCCGATTTTTTTTTATTATAATATATTTATTTAATCAAAGTATGTACCATTGCTATCTATGCACTTTTGCCATCTCATAGGTAGTTCATCGATCCCTTTACTAAAGAAACCATTCGGACGGGAATCAATAAAATCTTTGAAGGCGGTTTGGACTGCCCCATCGGAGTTGAATTTTTTCCTTTGCAAGAAGTTATCCAAATTTCGAAAAAAATGGTAATCTGTTGGGGCAAGGTCCGGAGAGTACGGTGGATGTCTTAGACATTCCAATTGAAGCTCCTCTAATTTGGTAGCCGTCTGTTGTGCAGTGTGTGTCTAGCGTTATCATGAAGCAGCAGTGGCCTAGAGCGATTAACCAGCCTCGGTTGTTTAGCAGCTAGCTTTTCCATCATGGTTTGCAGTTGCTGACAATAGACATCTGCCGTAATCGTCTGGCCAGATTTAAGAAAGCTGTAGTGAACGACACCAGCACTAGTCCACCAAACGCTCACAAGTAACTTTTTTGGAGTCTATTTTCGCTTGGGGCATGGTTTGGCTGGTTCGGCAGGGTTCAGCCATTGCGATGAGCGCTTCCGATTATCGTACAGGATCCACTTTTCATCACAGGTAATGATTCGATTTAAAATCCCTTCATTATTGTGCCGGTTGAGTAATGCAACGCAGCAGTCAACGCGCGTTTGTTGATTTGCTTCACTCAATTCGTGAGGTACCCACCTTTCAAGCTTTTTCACCTTACCAATTTGCTTCAAGTGGATTAAAACAGTTTTATCACTAACACCGCAGCCTGCAGCTAACTCGGATGTGGTTTGCGATGGATCCGCTTCCACAATAGCCTTCAATTCTTCATTATCAACTTTGGTCTCCGGCCGTCCACGGGGCTTGTTCTGTAGGTCGAAATTTCCAGAACGAAAACGTTGGAACCAAAAACGCACTGTGTTTTCTTTTGCGGCACCGTCGCCATACACATCATTAATCCTTCGAGCCGTTTCTGCAGCACTGGTGCCACGGTGGAACTCGTACTCGTAAATAACGCGATATTTCAAGTTTTTCATTTTGTAAACTGAGTGACGCAAAGAAAAAAACAATTGAGGAAAAAACAAATGAATTATAATTTTCAAAACACAAATACATGAGTAAATAGCTGTATAAATTTGGATTTGGAATTCCTAACCAAAGAGAAGATATTTGAGATCAAATTTGCCAGTACGGCAAAACGCCAATTTCATATGTAAGGACCTAATATAATGAGTAAGTAAAATTATAAATAGTAGATAATGGAATATTTCTACTAATAATAGATATTAGTACTTACCATTCAGGAAGACCGATACTATCGTATCTTATTAACCTAAATGCATATTACACTATTAAAATTGTTGTTGACAATTTAATATTTTTATATAAATAGCAATTAGGCTCTGAAATTCATTAAAATTAAAAAATATTTCGAAAGAGGAAATAATCATTTTCGCATTGCAAAAACAATTAAATTCATCATTCTTATTAAACGTCTTTCTAATCAAATCATGCTAATGTCACCATCAATCAAATGTATTTAAAGCTTAATATAATTCTTATGTGATTTTTGACAGTTCTAATTCTTTCTAACAGGTGTAATAATTTATTCAACTATGAACATTGAATTTTTCTTATTGAAATTACGATTAAATAAACTTCAAGAAATAAATAATATATAGGTATATTTAAATATAATGTATTGTTATCCACATAAAGAGAAATCACAGATGAGGTGGCTTGGACATGTGCTAAAAAAGCCAGAGGAACGAGTACTGAGAAGTATCCTCTTGACAACCCCGGAAGAAAGGCGACCGGTGGGTCGTTAAGTGGGTGGGGAGATTAAGCTGGAGGAAACAACAACAAAAAGCATAAGAAAACAGAATGGGTCTTGACTGGTTAGCACATATGAAAGCACAAGACAGGGGAATTCGGAAGCACCCTGTCAAGCCTTTGGGCCCCAGACCCTGCTAGGACAAGGGGATGAAGATGATGATGATGAGATAATATACAGAAGAACCTCGTTAATTCGAAATTCAAATGACCCAAAAAAAATTTAATTATGCGGAACCCTGTTGGTTCGAAATTTGATGTACCAAATAAAATCGCGATGTGATTCGTCAAGAATCGTAAAATTCATGAAAATTCAATTTGTGAAAAACGTCTGTATTTTTGCATATTTCAAGAAATCATTTCAAAAACGCAATATTTGTTATGCATATACATTTCTATTACTTAAGTACCCGATTTTGATAGGTATATTTGTTGTTCTTACTTGCGTAAAAACAAAATATTTTTAAAATCGAAATATCGTAAAATCAAAATATTATAAAAATCGAAAATCGAACTTATATACATTTAATTTCACATAATTCAAATTTCAAAAAAATTCGAAATATGTTAACTTAAATGTGTTGATTTATAGTTCAAGGGGCTAAACATTATTTTGGATTCCGAATTATGTTCTATGAAATTCACATTTTGGAAATTACGGGTTTTAAAAATTTCGATTTATGGCGAATTTCAAATTATCGGTGTTCGAATTAACGGTGTTCTACTTTACTTATAAATTAGATATGAACGAAAGGGTAATGTGGTATTTTTCTTACTAGAAATACAGTGTATACTACTATGAGAGCCAGCATTCCGAAAGCACTCAGGGATAATAGATACTTGTGTAGTATAAGAGTTTATTATATTTATTTATTTGTATTATCACAATTACAAATACACTTTTTTACATAAGCTTACAACGCCCACTAACTTAAACCTGTTCTGGGGCAGATATAATTAACAATTTAATATTATAGTACAATATTATACCTATACTACAATAGAAAAGATAAATATATTTAAAAAATATAGAAATATGTACATAAAAAAAAGATATATAAAAGATAAGATCAAGTAATCCAATATAGTAAAAAAGTAAAGAAAATAAATATTGAATCATGGATGGATCACATCCTCAGCATTCTTTCTTCCTGAATTTTTTAGGAATTTTATAATTTTATATTTAAAACGGCTGAGTTTTATAGTTGTCGTAATTTAGATTCGGCAATGAAATTAATGTGCCTTTGTCCAAAAGAAGTTTTCATGTTAGGCACAACAAAATTATTTTTTCTTGCTTGCCTTGTGACATGTGTTTGTTGAGTTCTATTATATGCAATTTAATCCTTGTAAAATTTTGTAAGTACGATCTTAAGGTATAATTGCCTCAGATCAGGAACATCAACAAATCATCTGAAGGAAAGATTCTCGATCTTTTGTTGATGATTTTCATTAGTTATTTCCACAAAAACGATGCTGTTTATGCATACGTCAGTCTACAACTGTTTTATTAATTTAGTGGTTGCATTTAATAGTTACGCCAACCTCTCATGAGGAATACTAAAAAGAAAGCAATTAAAAACAAGTACCTTTCACACATACAACAAAAGCAACGTGTGAAGAAAAATGAATTTATTCACACTTTGATTCACATTAAATGGTAAGAGTAACACGGTAACAAAACTTAATATTTGTAGTCACGGTATTCTAGATTTACAACGAACTTAAATTACAGATTAAATGTAAAACATGTTTTAAGCATTTTTAAAACTCGTAAAAGAAATGCATAAACGACTAAGATTTATAAACTGGGTATTTAAGCTACCGTAGGAAAGCACAAGGGCGTGAATTATTATCGACTAAAAAAAAGAGAAATATAATTTATTTCCTTCCACCTTCAATAACGCGAGTAATAATATTATTGCCTACGAGTTATATTCAAAAAACTCTCAATGCTATTTTTATTTAACATTCTCACAATTTCGATTACAAAATCGATTTTATTTTTACATAATTTTGAATTCAATTATTCGACGGTTGACTGCTGGGGAAAAATGCTTTGTTTGGTTATCTTTGCAGAAATCCGACTTCTCTCTTTTCCTTTCGGTCATATCTTGCACCATTTCAAAAACACCAAAACTTACAGCCGTAACAATAGAAAAAAAGGACAGTGAATAGTACTCACTATTATATAGGTACCACTTTGTTTGAAAGGTTCGTTTATTTTTTATTACATCAACGCGCCGTTCAGCTGAATAATCAATCTTCAAAGCGGTATGCCTATTTGTTTTGGTGTGTCGTAATGATATCACCGGTTGACAAATTTTATTCATTTTTCCACAGATAGCTCAACGATTAGTTCAATTTCATGGGATGAAAATGCGTAAAAAACACGATATGAATGAAAAAAATATGTGAAATGACAATGTATTGTAAATTGTATATATCTAAATTGAAATATAAATATTAAAATACATTCTTCCGACCGTCGCGTCCACGTTCGAACGAAGCATTCAATTTCAAGCTTATTTCGTTCTGCAAATGATGTAATATGTTCGAAATAAAACTTGCCAGATATTTATTTCAACAAACTTCAGTAAGGGCCGGTTGTTTCGAGTTGGATTAAAGTAAGCGTTCATTTAAAGCGTAGATTTTTGCGTTCTCCACCAATCAGACGATCCGTTTTCGTAAATATCTATGCCTTAAACGAATGATTACTTTAATCCAACTTGAAACAACCGGCCCTAAGTCGTCATGGGCTCGTACTTGCAGTCAAACGTTTGGTTTCCAACATACAGTGGGCTTAAATATCTAGCCAACCACTTTGTATCCCTATACAGTGATCTAAGGATTCCTCTCGCTCACTCCCAATTTGGAGGTAATAAAAAAGTGAATTATGCTTAATGATGTGTCATTGTTATAATATACTTATGATAAAAATGTTTTGACACCAAATTATTTTTTGTGTTCTATCAAAAAATTTATATTCTGTTATTGTTCCTTTAGTATTTAAGTAGGTAAATCGATATGAGATGATTAAGTAGGTAAATCGATATAAGATTAAGATGTTATATAAATTGTGTTAAATAGTTTATAAAATATGTTCAACTGTATGCAGACAAAAATTTAGCGAGATGTTTTGTAGGTCTAGCTTTTATATTATTTAGTAAGTAACTATTAAAATTAAAAATTCTTATCCAGCAGTTTAAAAGTACCTATCCCAAAGAGTGTCACTGTATTTTAATAAAGAGTTCATGGATTACGATAGTGTAATTCATAATTATAACATAGGCGAAGAACGAAGATAATAATTTTGTATTGTATCGAATGATTAATCAATGTAACTAATAAATAATTGATTCATGTAACAAATGATAAATTGTTAAATAACTATAATATTTTAGTTATAGTTTAGCAATTATGACATAATTTGTAAAAATATATTGACTCGTATTAAATAAAATAACTTTACAAATAACAAAAAAAATGTGTAATTTATCTTATATTTTATTGTTAAATTAGTATTAAGTACCTTTATTTGTAAACAAGGATTTTTTGAAATAAATAAAAATATATGATGTCTAGAAAAGTGATACAATTTCTACATTTTTACAGACAATATCAATTAACAGAACAATGACCATCAACACCAGTAGAAAACTGAAAAATTTTATACCTCCTGCCCGAATGCAAATGCATCACAGCACGTTCTGAACAAATGATATTTGTCGTATAATATAATTGACATAATATATTTTCGGAGAATCTTTTCAAATCCATGTTTCACTTTCCCCCGTTTTCGTTTATTTTAGATCTACATTACGATTCTTTATTGCATGCATAAAGCAACATTCCGCTCAGAGTCTAATCGCAATAGAGAATTTGATGTTGGTATACAAAAGATTTTTTGCTCAAAATTATTACGATTGTCGTGTATTCTAAAGCTTTATCTGCACTAGCTTCACTCAATGTTAATGTCATTTTTATTAGCAGTAAAACTGTCCAAGATAAGAAAGTGTTAAAAAGAAGCAAACATTCATAAACGGAGATTTCTTTTAGTTTTGAAAGAATTTACACAAACCCTACAAAACTGATATGACTTTGATCATTTAACAGTAGGTTGATACTGAGTACTTACATACATTGAAAAAGTGTCGTTAAAATGTAACATATGAGCCAGGAGAAGAAGATAAAGAAAATGTATGAGGCGAGTGTTGATGCAACAAGAACAGAGAGCGTAAGCAAAAGACATGGCTCGATCAGATAAACCAGTTATTGAACAACGGCTTTGTTAAAAGCTATTTTTACTCCCTTTATATTAAATTGTGGCGTCTGTCTGTTTGTTTGACGCAAAAACTTTGGATCGATTTTTAAGCCTTTTCCCGTGATCCAATCGAGCTGAAACTGTGCAAGCAGACTCGTGGCGACATTAAAAATGATCTAACAAATATTCGTTTAAAAAATAAGTAATATAGTATAATTATGGATTTTTCGAAATTTTAATGGTTTTTTCAAATTGGAACCATTCTATATGAGTAATTAACCCGACGCGTGTATAGACACGAAACCTGATTCAAAGCGAAAGGGAGTATTATAAAAACTTGTTTTTTATGGGTTAGTTTTTATTTACTCCCTTTCTTTTAACTCGTAGCGTCAGTTTGCTTGCTTGTCTGTCGAAAAAACTTTGGATCGATTTTTAACTCTTTTCCCGTGATCCCATCAAGCTGAACTTTGCAGGACGACTCGCGGCGACGATAAAAATGATCTAACAAATTTTCGTTTAAAAAAAATTAGTTATTATACTATAATTTTGGATTTTTCGACATTAACATACAAAAGAGAAAGAAGCCCGACGCGTAGAGAAGGCGCGAACCCTGTTTCACCTAGTCTGAGTCGAGCCATGGGTCCGATCAGCCGGCAATATTTTGATAGAATATCAAATTGGAAACAATACAAAAGAGAAGGGAAGTATAATAAAAACTTGATTTTTATGGGTTAGTTTTTTTACATAAATATATCGCGCTTTGCTTATCTGTCTTGCTCGAAAAGTTTTATTGTTTTAATTGATATCATTTATCACTAAATCTCAGATGCAATGATTGGCTCACTATTATCTTTCCTTTGAACTGTTATTATTTTTAGTAAAAAATAACAATGTAGCAGAATTAAAGGCCACTAAAAAAAGTTTGACTCTTGCTTATGCGTTGAATTTTTCTGAAATATTCGAATAATATTTTTTAAAACGTAAAAATTATTTTTAATTACGTGTTAAATTAATAAAGTTAATAAAAGGTACATATTAAATTAAATATGTACAACTTAAAATTATATTATTAAAACATTTATTAAATTGTAAAACATTTATTATCAAAAATATATTTTTACCATAGGAAATCGGAAAAAATAATAATCATTATTTTTTATAATAATTCATAAGTAGATAATTTTATTCTCTTAAATATTTTCTGAAAAACCTGTAGGTACATTAAACAATAACTAGGAGTTTCTCAACTAGTAATATAAGTAATTTAGTTTAATTGTGAAAATCGTAAATATTCATAAATAATTTGTCTGTGCGGGCATAATGCAGACATTCATTGGTTTACTCTCAAACCTAATAAACTGTCACTTAATCCTTGGTTGGCCCCCCTCATCACAGCCTCTATCCACACAGCTATCCTGTCCGACACAGCCACCATGAAGCGAGACAGTCTACTTCTATCCTTCCTGGTAGGTTTCCTCTCACCTAAAGTTATTTTTAAATTAGTAAACATTAATTAGGTAATCAATTGAGGCATACAGAAACAATATCGGAAGTATCCACCGATATCAGTTGTAAGTTATCGAGAAAAAAGTTTAAAAACTCATTCTATTTTGCTGTATAGTGTTGATTAACTATGCCTACACGTATATAATTCAATTTTTAATCATTTATAAAGTAATTAAGATTTTTAACACACATTGTGTATTCTTTTCTTATTTTATTAAAATAAAATTAAAATAATATTATATGGAGTGTCGTGCAAAAACTTCATTCCTCGTGTTCCTCATTCTATTTTGAGTAGAAAATATTTTTTACACTTGTCTTGTGTGAAATGTCTACAATTAGGGATATAAGCAACATCAAAGTTAGCTATTAAAAAAACGTAAAACGTTGGACTATCACTACAGTTACTTATTTTATACAAGTCAAATAAAATGACAAAAAACCACATTTTTCTAATTTCAACATGGTTTAAATAATTTTATTTTACTTGTAATGAAGTGAATAAATTTTTAATATCCGATATCAATTGCTTCCATGTCAAACGTTTAACGAAAGATAATAAAGAATATTGAGAAAAAAAAATACAAAACTTTGATGTCGTTTATCTCCGTAACTGTCGACATTTCACCCACAAAGTGTAAATGTTTATGAAAAAACTCCTTTTATTGAAAATGACTCATCTGATATGCTTCCTAAAAAATACATTTTTATAATGAACACTGCCATTTTTTTCTCACATTTGAACATTACTAGATTTCTTTCAATCACACCAAGGCGTTGTAAAGAGTTCTCAGTACGCGGATATTCTCGCAAACCCTGGCAGTACGCAGAACAAATCCTAACATTCTCAAAGCTGATCGTCTCTATGAGATCGCGAAATGTTAGGTTGCTTATGATGATATTGAACAAGTTTTTTTGTTATAAATGTCAGTCTGTTTATAATAGAAAGGGGAAAAATTTAAATCTTTTTAAATATTAAATGTACTTAAATAAATAAATATTGAAAAATTAATTCTTTCACAAAATACTAACCAAGAATATTGGCCACTTTTTCCAAAACAGTATCAGCCAAATCCCTAACATTTAGCTTCCCTTCCAGCCCTTGCGAGAAGGTAAGGTCCTTGTGCTCTAATACCCACTCACACAGATGACTGGCAACCTGCAAAAGATAACATCAGCTGTATAGTAGCTAAAACTCTCCATTGACGAAACCAAATACAGATGGAACGGAATCGCTTCATGGTATAAAATCAAACTAAATTACTGAATATAGCTAGTAACTGAATGATCCAATAGATTCAATAGATTAACTGGGACAAATATTTAACAAATCTGTTTTCACTGATTGAAACAGAGAAGAAAGAAGTAAAACCTAGAAACACTGTTATAGCTCCAAAAATACAAAGAGATCTCATTGTAATCGGATCTGTTGGTAAAGTAAAGGATTACTTGTATTGAAATCTCAGATGGGCCTGTAGGAGCCCCAATGTATTACTTTGCTCGGAACCTACAATCCTGTTAAAACAGCCATGTATCCAATACCTGTGATGAAAATTGTGATAACCACTGTTTGCGCTCAGTGGTTGGTAATTTCTTTATTCTCTTCCGACCAAAATGTAGTTTTTCACGCTGCTTAAAATAGTCTTCTGTGCGCCTAATATGAAAGAAAAATTTATTATGATATGTATTAATTATTATTCAGGTAATTAAATGTATTTATGTTAATATATAATCACTTAAAATTACTTTTTTTGTCTACCGGTTTCGAAACTTAACCCGTCTCTTCGTCAGGAAAACCACTACACTAACTTGTAAATAACACAATACCACAACCATAGAATTAATATATAATAATAAAATAAAAAAACATGAACATCAATATGAATCACTGGGATCAAGATGCATAAAAAAAATCATGGAACAGCTCAAAGTAGAAATGAAAAGGCATTGAGGCCTACAGTATGAGGCATGTGACTTGTCTAGATTTCCAGAGTCAAGTTATTTAATAGGAATTTCCTTATTTCCCTTCCTCTTCCTGTAGATTAAAGCATAGATATGAAAATGGATCATCTGATTGGTAGAGAATACAAAAATCTATGCTTTAAACAAACGCTTTCTTTAATCCAACTTGAAATAACCGGCCCTTAGAGATTATAAAATAACATAGATATTATCTTAGCTTTGCATGAGATATTTGTTCAATATTATGGGCTAAATGTTGCATAAAACATAGGTACTTATATTTTTCTATGTAGGTACCTACATAGCTAGTGAATTTGCTTTTCAATCCAATGCAACATGTTTATTCATTTTTTGATGGATACATTATTAACCGTTAATATTAATTGTTTAAATATTGTATCAAGTGTTTTCATCTTGTTTTGACACATCGGAAAAGCGTCCCACGAGCCTAATTGTTAATTTACCTAAGTTAACGCTAAAAGTTATTCTAAATTTAAGCAACTGAGTGGTGTATTTTGAACCTATTTGTTCTTTTATTTTATATGCTCTATATTGTATTTAAAAAAATCATGCCGTATAACTGTGTTAGTTAGTGATTTCTTTTTTTATATGCATGTTTTTTTTTCGCCATTTTCGTAATTTGGAGTCTAATGTAAATTTTGCGCCAATATTATTGAGCAACTCTGAATGACATTTTTTGAAGATCCAGAAAAAGCAAGGAAAGCTTGCACAAAACCGAGATGAGTGAGTTAAGCCAACAGTGATGATGATGATTATCGCGCAACAAGTGAACGCATTCGTTTTTAAATATCTTATAGTAATAGTTTCCAATATCAATTACGTTACTAAAACAAACTGACTCAGGAGTGTTGAAATAATCCGCTTCTAGGGCGCTTTTGATGTTGTTACTGTGTGCCGGAGACAAAGTGAGTCCTTTCTCATTCCATAATTCTTCAAGACGACGCAACGAGGGCTTCGCAAGAATTTCAACCCTCGAAGGCTTATCTTTGACTGAAAAATAGATTTAGATATACTGGTATGAAAAATGGGATTAATTTTTATGTCCACCAATGTTACCAAAAGTTTTCCAAGATGCAATTAAAACACTTCAGTGAATTCTAATGGAATTTTCAAAATAAAATAAATATATTACTGTTGAATTTTCATTAATCACCTTTCCTGGATTTTTTCCTCAAAGGTCTGCCTTGTTTCAAATATGCTAGCGATGATGATGTGCATGATAAAACCATTTTGTTTAGAAAACTCTCAAATGCCAACAAAATACAATAATTTTCTGAAATCTAGTGAAAATTGCTAACTACTGTGACATGATTCCAGTGTGTCAATGTTTATTTGTTTCATTTTGAAAATAGTACAAGTACATACCTATTAAAAAATAACAATTTTGATAGAGTACCTATTTATTTTTATGATTCAGCAATAATACTAAAACTATACCTCAAAGTTAATTCAGATATTAGGTCTACTAGAGAAAACTGGAGGATGAACAGACCAGTCGTAAAAAGTAGTTAAAATGTAATAACATTTTTCTAGACTAAAATACAAAAGATCTGAATAATTTCACCTTGCAGTGCAGCCTTAATGGATTGACATCTGTTGAATGAACTATACTGCTTGATCTACATTGTTAAAAAAATTGACTGCAATTACATAACTTTTTCAGTGCAATTTCATTTAAAAGACACAAAGTTTGTTTTTAATACAGTACATACAACATATTGTTTACAAAATACTGTTCAATAATATAGTAAATATTGGATACGATCACGACTCGTTTTTTAAAAACTTTAAAACTGGAGAGGTAAGATGATAATGCAGACAAGATATATGGTGAAATAAAAAAGGACTCATTTTTTTTTTCATTTAATAGATAATAATTAAGAGTTTTTTTAAGGGTGAAGGCAAAGCCAATTTTCAGGCAATTCAATTGAGTCTTGGTTTATCACATTATCTTTCAAATTACATGGAATATGCCAACCAATGTTTTTCTGTGCAACCGGCAAATACTTCAAAGGTTCCTGAAACAAATTTAATACCTTTTAAAAAAAAAAATATTTTTTCACACTTTCATAGATCAACATATATAAATAAAAACTTCTAGTCTAACATTCAAATTTATGAATATGATTTAATAAATATATGTATGCGGTAATGTTAAAAATAAATTCAAATATTTTTGCATTTTTACACCATTTCACCACCAGGTCACCCTACGTATGAGCTTTGGCATTTTTATCTGGCGGACACTACCAATCTATACAATCAGATACAAATCTCATCAATGATAGTTATTGTGTAACCGGTTCAAATAACAGTCTTGACCATCGTATAACTTGTTGATGTACAACACAATTTATAAATATATTTACTTCGGTTACTCGATTACTCTTGACTTTGTGCTGAAGATTATTTATAATTTCTTTAACATATTGTGGTATTGTTTAATCATGTTTTCTTCATTTTTTTTATTTTGTAGTCTAATGTCGCACTAAGACTTAAGTTAATAACAACCTGTTGACAGTCTCTTTGTTAAAAAGAGAAACTTGCATTGCTTACTTTAGTACAAATTCGTCATCTCATAGTTAAAGTCACAGTTTTTAGTATTCGTTTGCAAATTTTTCATCTTCTGCACTATAAGGCCTCGGGTACCTATGATACGAGAGTCAAAGCGCCTGAGTAGTGAGGGAAGCCGGCTACAATATAACTAAGCTCACTACTCTTTCATCAATGCGCCCCTTATTACTCTGGCGCATTGACGCTCTGACACCGCCGCTCGCCGCAAGTCTCGTACCCGAGGCCTAATATGAGTAATAATTTTCTGGGTTTGTTTGCGTTTTGGTAGTAAGTCCCCGTGGTCTCTCCAAAGACAGAATGCGCATGCATATTCTGTCCAGCTACATTCCAATGCAAGGTATACAACACAGCACATGTATTTTTTTATGTATGGCAAATAATTTGCATAAATAAATTCCAATGTGCATAAATAAATACACGCAACTTTTTTTAAAATAATCTATGCATCTCACCTCTTTTTCGCCGATTTTTGGTACTGATCATTGCCAGCTATCATTGGGCGATATATACGTATGTCAATCATTTTAGCGAAAATTTTTACATTTTCACTTTATACCTTAGTGTTTTAATGAAACGTATTAATATTTTTTTATGAAAAAAAGTACTATTCCAGTGTGAATGCAAATGAACGAAGAAGAGCGTGGGTGTAGGAATGCGAGGCGAGGTGTCAAATATAATAACAGACTAATGTCAAAGTAGGAATGCTATTTGGCACTAAGAGCATAATAGAAGAAATATTAGTCAAGGAATGAATACAGAAAGAAGAAATTCTTCATATGAAGGGATTAGAAGCAAAAGCACTACTTTGCTACGACAAGAATACAGGGCGACGTGTTTGTATATGATTATCTGGAAAGGAGTGTCTATTTGACAACTGAAATCTGATTTTGAAAACATTTTTGTGCATTTTAGATTGGTAGTGTCCGCCAGATAAAGATACCAAAGCTCATACATAGGGTGACCATGGTGTAAAAATTCAAAAATATTTGAATTTATTTTTAACATTACCGCATATAGTCCGTCCAACTTATCTGGAGAATAAAGGAGGGCGTCCCAATCGTTGTAGTACTGCCCATAGTCTAAAAATTATCTCATTTGTAGGGATTTTTTTGCAAATTCGTTTTTTCTTAAACAAGTTATTAAGCAGTATACGACACGATAAAAAACAAAAAATGTAAACTAACGTACAAATAAATTTATCAAAATATACATTCGTAAAATACACAACGTCACAAAATGGCGTTTTTTCAAAATCAAAGAAAAATACAATTTTTAGGAAAAAAAAACAAACAATAATAATTATTTTAGGCCGGCGCCACATTACGCAGATCTTCCGCCGCGTTTTTTCCGTTGCGCCAAATCGGCAAAGCATATTTGCTTGATTTGCATATCGAATGATCGGTCGATCTATTGATCGACCGATCATTCGCGTAGTGTGTTTAATAAGCGCATATTGTATGGAAAGAATGTATGGAAAGAAAGAATGAAAGAAAGAACGTAAAGAAAGAAAAGAAATGTAGCGATGTTCCACGACAGAAGAGACGCGGCGGAAGATCCGCGCAGTGTGGCGCCGGTTTTATTCGGTGTCTCATATCTAATGATCATGACCACCATGTTTAACTCAGTAACACCTAAGGATATCAATCGGTTTAGGGCCGTTGTATCAACTTGGTTTATAGTAATTTTTCGTTCAAAGCATAGATATTTTGCTTTTTCCACCGATCAAACAACTCGCTCTCGTAAAAATCTATGCTTTAAATGAACTATTGCTATAAAGTAAGTTGATGCAACCAGTCTTTAATGTGCATAAATAAAAAAGTTTATGAAAAAAGATGTTCATACAAATGAACTCGTTAATGAATTATGCAATAAAAAGTATAAATAATAAAAATTCTATGTAAAAAAAATTATCGAATAAAATATGTTCTAAAACTTTTCTCATCTTACGGCTTCTAATTCAATTTTTTCACTTATCCTTGTTCTTTTTTTTCCGGGTGTAGATATTTTAATGCCCATTTCCACGGCCACTTTACCTTCTTTAACTATTTTGTAAATTGCCGATTCAGAAATACCTGAAGAAATTGTATAATAGTAAATAAAAAACTAAGCATGGGAAAATCATTATAATTGCATGGCAGCATTAACCTGAAGTGGCGGCAATAAGTCTATGAACAAAATCAAACGGTATAATTGGGGCTTTTAGACGTTGTTCCTCTTCAAAAAACGTGTGCATTTTCAAGATTATTTCCCGAACACTGCTTTTAATGGTTTTTGGCATGGTGACAATCTAAAATTTTCTTAAAAAACTATCGAAACAGTCGTGAACCCCTCTGTAAACAAAGTCTGTCAAAGGTCTGTCAGCTTTAGATAATCCAATATGGCGTCGTTAGTTCCAAATTTGGCCATTCTTCAGATAAGTTAGACGGACTATATAGTCCGTCCAACTTATCTGGAGAATAAAGGAGGGCGTCCCAATCGTTGTGGTACTGCCCATAGTCTAAAAATTATCTCATTTGTAGGGATTTTTTTGAAAATTCGTTTTTTCTTAAACAAGTTATTAAGCAGTATACGACACGATAAAAAACAAAAAAAGTAAACTAACGTACAAGTAAATTTATCAAAATATACATTCGTAAAATACACAACGTCACAAAATAGCGTTTTTTCAAAATCAAAGAAAAATACAATTTTTAGGAAAAAAAAACAAACAATAATAATTCTTTTAGGCCGGCGCCACATTACGCAGATCTTCCGCCACGTCTTTTCCGTTGCGCCAAATCGGCAAACCAAATAGATCGACCGATCATCCGCGTAGTGTGTTTAATAAGCGCATATTGTATGGAAAGAAATGTAGCGATGTTCCACGACAGAAGAGACGCGGCGGAAGATCCGCGCAGTGTGGCGCCGGTTTTATTCGATGTCTCATACCTAATGATCATGACCACCATGTTTAACTCAGTAACACCTAAGGATATCAATCGGTTTAGGGCCGTTGTATCAATTTGGTTTATAGTAATCTTTCGTTCAAAGCATAGATATTTTGAATTTTCCACCGACCAAACAACTCGCTCTCGTAAAAATCTATGCTTTAATGAACTATTGCTATAAAGTAAGTTGATGCAACCAGTCTTTAATGTGCATAAATAAAAAAGTTTATTTTTGAAAAAAGATGTTTATACAAATGAACTCGTTAATGAATTATGTAATAAATGAATTATGTAATAAAAAGTATAAATAATAAAAATTGTATGTAAAAAATTATCGAATAAAATATGTTCTAAAACTTTTCCCATCTTACGGCATCTAATTCAATTTTTCCACTTATCCTTGTTCTTTTTTTTCCGGGTGTAGATATTTTAATACCCATTTCCACGGCCACTTTACCTTCTTTAAATATTTTGTAAATTGCCGATTCAGAAATACCTGAAGAAATTGTATAATAGTAAAATAAAAAACAAAGTATGGGAAAATCATTTTAACTGCATGGCAGCACTAACCTGAAGTGGCGGCAATAAGTCTATGAACAAAATCAAACGGTATAATTGGGGCTTTTAGACGTTGTTCCTCTTCAAAAAACGTGTGCGTTTTCAAGATTATTTACCGAACACCGCTTTTAATGGTTTTTGGCATGGTGACAATCTAAAATTTTCTTAAAATCTATCGAAACAGTCGTGAACCCCTCTGTAAACAATGTCTGTCAAAGGTCTGTCAGCTGTAGATAATCCAATATGGCGTCGTTAGTTCCAAATTTGGCCATTCTTCAGATAAGTTAGACGGACTATACTTTGATCGAACTTGAAACAACCGGGCCTTTAAACATTCTTAACCATAGACAATAATTGTTTTTCTTTTTCTTTTATCTACGGAAACATGTTTTCAAACTTTAAATATAACCTCTAATTTTTATGACGTTTCCGTGTTGAATTTGTGCGCAGGGGTTTCTTGTGAATTAAACACGTTTTCTTCTTTTACATCCTCAATATGATTGTCCGACCCGGTGACGTCGTAATGCCCGGAGACGTAGTGTCGGAAATCAAAGCACTATCTTCTAAAATTAAAATAATTCTCGGGCCGGGATTACGACGAGACGCTGATGGAGTGTTCACCTGCAAGGCCGGAATTCTAGTGAAAAAGGAGCCCAACACATTCTGGGTGGACAACTATCAGAAGAGGTACGTCCCGGCTCGCGGCGAGAATGTCGTCGGGGTTGTGACCAATAAGATGGGGGATATATTCAAAGTGGACATCGGGGGCAGCGAGCCGGCCTCCCTGTCTTACCTGGCATTTGAAAACGCTACGAAAAAAAACAGGCCCGATGTGCAGATCGGCGACGCGATCTTTGCCAAACTCATGGTGGCCAACAAGGATGTGGAGCCCGAATTAGCGTGTATAGATTCACGCGGGAGAAAGGGAAAGCTCGGGGTCCTTAGCAACGGGTTCGTCTTCACCTGCAGCTTGAACCTAGTGAGAAAAATACTGGATAAGAGGTGTCCTTTACTCACTCTACTCGCTAAGGAAATTCCCTTTGAAGTGGCAGTGGGTATGAACGGGAAAGTTTGGATCAACGCCCGGAACACCAGAGAAACAATAGCAATAGGAAATGCAATCCTCGCAACCGAATTTGTAACTGATGAAGAAATCAAGAAAATGTGTAACAATGTGGCAAGCCTCTTGGCTGGCTTTTTCTAACGATTGAAGACAGTGCACCGGTATTAGACACATTATGCCGCAGACATGTACATATTATTTTGATGCGTCTTTTAAAATGTGAACAACGAACACTGAATGCGATGTAAAAAAAAAAACAATTCAATTAATGTTGTGTATTTTTAAGTTAAGCTGAATCTTATGTGAAGAACAATGTAATATATGCATATTATGATATAATTTTTTTTAATAAAGCGAATATGAATTATTATCGTTCATGACTCTTTCAAATTTGATCACTGTATCGCATCTTTGAAGCCAGGAATGAGAATTCAATTAATGAATTCTCATATTTTATTCTCTGTATTCTGATTCATTAAATAACCAACATTCCTTCTAAGCTGTGACCGTGCAGTAGTTTTGAGTCCCGCATAGTTATCACAAGCTGGTGCACATTCTAAAAATCATTGGACCAAATAAAATTTTAGCACGTAATTTTAAGCTTTCGAGTTTCTAACAAAGTAAAAGAGTTGCGAGGATTTCAAACTTGAATTCTTTTGTCATTTGAAACTGAAATGGCATCAAATTCAACAATGAAAATTTGGGAAATATTCGACTATCCGGCAATATAAAGGTATCATTCGCAAAATTTACAGCCAATCAAATTAATAAAGGGGAATTTTTGATAATATGAATTATTAAATAACCATTTTTCTTATACCGATTTACGTTTGATCAAATAGAATAAATTAAAATACTAAATTTTGTAATAGATATTCAAACATGGCATGTGAAAATTATGTTGCGCTCGCACATTTGGTGATTTTGCCTGCTCGGCCTTTTGTTTTTCCAATAATTACCCATTTTAGAACTTCTGTAAAAGCAACTAATTGAAGTTTTCCAATGCACCCAACACTTTCTTTAAACGATTTTGAAATAACACAGTCCACAAAAAAAGAATGAATACTAGGTAAATTCTATTTTTTTTTATATAATTAAAAACAAGAAATTTGAGTATTTACAGTTTTTTTAAATTAAATCAATATATTCTATTTAAATTAAACTATCAAGCAAAAAGGTTCCTACATGCATTGAACTGTTTTGAAAATAGTCTGTCATACAAAAATGATTGAATATTTAGTTTTGAGGTCAAGCTCCTAGTGAATACTGCGTATGTAGTGCATTGCACCACTCAAGCAAAAATCTTCCACTCCTGTTGTAGTTTGCCAAACTCTTAGGCCTCGGGTACGATACGAGTGTCAATGCGCCAGAGTAGTGAGGGAAACATTGATGGCGGAGTAGTGAGCTTAGTCATATCGTGGTCGGTGCCCCTCATACGTTCATAGATGAATCCTAAGGCCGGTACCCGAGGCCTTAGAACTACGTATATACTAGTTTGCAGTAGCTGCAAAGTGCAAGCAAATAATAATAGGCAAGTAATATTACAAAATTAACATGTCATCTATGCAAGATGGTAACATAGGTCTCGTATAGTAGTGGTTAAACACTTGTTATATTACAAAATTAACAATTCATCTATGCAAGATGTGTAACATAGGTCTCGTATAGTAGTGGTTAAACACTCGTGTCCTCGATGGATCCTTATTTCTTTCATAGAACCTAAGGAGAATGTATGCGTGCATTTGAGAAAACATTTTCGCTTGCACACAAATGTTGGTCTTACAGAATAAGCTTATATGAATTTAAAATTAAATTTGCTCCCCATAACTTTTTTTTGCTAAATTGTACATACCTACTTCTAAGGACAAACGAGTGCTACAATTGTAGACTGAATGGGATAATATAAATAAGTTATATTCTGGTTGACCAACAGATTTTGCAATTCATTTTGGTTCTCGCCTCACAATTTGAGAAAGTGAAGTAAGGAGAAGAATCTAGGAATGAGTTAATCAGAATCCATTGATCCACACATGCTACGCTTATATGTAGCACCTAATTTCAAAAACCCCTAAAACGGATTTTGGATAATTTGACTAAATATGCAGTTTTGTAGATTATAAGTTACTTTAATGATAGTCCAATGTTTTACAAAAAATAAGTCAGAAATAACCCTGTATAATGTTAAATTAATTGGATTAATTATACAAAAACATGTTCAACTGTTCATAGTTGGAAACTGAAGTACTCCCACAAAATGTCAGGCCGGAATATTTGGGGTGGCTTTTAAACACCAAAAAATGATGTCACCTCTGAAAAGTGAGTAGAAATATAGTTCATATTATTGTTCCACTGCAGGCACACAAAAATACAAGCAGGACATAGATTTTTTTATTTGATCCAAATTGTATTTCTTTTAGATTTTTTGTTTACAACCTTTTCATTGTTTGGAGGTAATGGAAAACCGAAGCCGAAACCCACAACTCCAAGTGATATGCGAAGCATATTTGCTAACTTGGGTTCTGAAAGATTGGAGCAAGCAAAAAACTGTTTTGTAGTTTTTTTTTGTCACCTACGTGCAGAACACATTGTTTTTCACAAAAGCCACTTAAATGCGTCGATATTGCACGGGCTAGTTCCACCAATCAGGGTTATCAATCATTGGTTACACCAATCAGGGTTAGTTCCTAAATACCCCAAAGAAGCTTTCCAAATAATGAACTTTTTTCATACACAATTCGAAAACACATTAAGTCATTTTAGGGGTTCATATGGAAATAAAAACACTAGCTTTTTAGTTCTACATTTTAATATTTATGATCTCAATCTTGAGATTGATAATGCCCCCAAATGGCGAAACGCATCTCAAAAAAATTAAAATTACCTAAATTCAAAAATTAAATAGACCTACAAAACAAGCGTTTTATTTTCATATGAGTGGTTATGGAGTTCTATAAACTTACCTCTGACAATAATTTTGTTTTAGAGAGTTTTGGAATTAGGCGCTTTATACAGGGTGTAACAGAGCTAGTCCACAATATTTTACAGGTATATACAGGGTTATTTGGAAAACATTAATAACCTCGCAGGACTATATTCCTGCCTTGATTATGAGTGAAAATGTTCAAGCTATCACGATCTAATATCAATAGTTATGGAGATATAAAGTTTGCATTTTTTTTTCAATATTTCTGATTAATTTTTTGTAAAACGTTGGACTGTCATAACACTAACTCATATCGATTACGAAAAATTCATTTGTTTCAATACAAGTTAAATAAAATGATAAAAACCCTGAAAATATTCCAATTGGAATTTGAAGGTTTTTATTTTCTTATTTGACTTGTATTAAAGGGAATTAATTTTTCATATTCGATATTAGTTACTGTAATGATAGTCCAACTTTTCACAAAAAATTAATCAGAACTATTGAAAAAAAATGCAAACTTTGATGTCGCATATCTCCATAACTATTGATATTAGGTCATAATAGCATGAACATTTTCGACCCATTATCAAGGCAGGAATATAGTCCTGCGAGGTTATTAATGTTTTCCAAATAACCCTGTATATACCTGCTTTAATTATGAGTCAAAAATATTCAAGCAACCATGACCTGATCAATGGTTATGGTTGGTTTTGGTATACACGACATCAAAGTTGTATTTTTTTTCAATATTTCTGATTATTTTTTTGTAAAACGTTGGCCTATCATTACCGTAACTTATAATCGGCCCGATTCTGAAAATAACAATGTCTGGATCTTTAAGATCTTTATCCCAACACTTAATAAACGATAATAATAATTAAAAATGTCCAGAGCGGATTTTGCTATTCTACGGCTCAAATACACTATATTAAAATATGACATAAGAAAGATTGTTTCTTACAAACGTATTAATTTCTTCATCCACAGCGTCCAGATGAAATATCATGGCTAAACTTGTCATAACCGTGTTCGGCGATACTGCGTATTCAAATCTTCCCATCCTGACATTTGACAGATATGTCTGGATCTTTAAAATCTTTATCCCAACGCTTAATAGACGATAATAAGCTTACGTCGGTGTTTGTTTCTGTAAGTTTCTACATGAGATAGATATAGAGGGAGGGAGAAAGATGTAAATTGTTATCTGTCAAATGTCAAGATAGGAATATTTAAATACGCGGTAACGCGGCCAAGTTTAGCCATGATATTTCATCTGGACGCTGTAGATGAAGATATTAATACGTTTGTAAGAAACAATCTTTCTTATATCATCTTTTAATACAGTGTATTTGAGCCGTTGAATTACAAAATCCGCTCTGGACATTTTTGATTTTTATTATCGTCTATTAAGTATTGGGATAAAGATCTTAAAGATCCAGATATAGTTATTTTCAGAATACGGATGATTGAATATGAAAAATTCATTCCCTTTAATACAATTCAAATAAAATGATAAAAACCATCCATTTCCAATTGGTAAAAATTCAATTGGAATTTCTGCAGGGTTTTTATCATTTTATTTAACTTGTATTGAAACAAATGAATTTTTTGCAATCGATATAAGTTGATGTTATGATAGTCCAACATTTTATATAAAATAAGAGAGAAATATGCAAATTTTGATATTGCGTAACTCTAACTTACTTACTACTTAACTAACTCTTACGCCAATTTAAAGACACAAAACAAAACAATAGAACACCGGCATATAATACGAGAGGCAGTAAAATGGTAAATAGAAAATACCAACTTACAACACAACTTTTGGCCAAAGAAGCTATATCTATTTTGCAACAAAACTCTACAACATCCTTCCCCCAACCTTCAAAAATATTGAAAAGATTGAAGAGTTCAAAAAAAAAGATAAAAGCATGGCTAAAACAAGTCGATGCAGATAAATTAGAAGTATTGAAAACTACGCAGTAATTTAAAAATAGAAAATAAATAAGTTTAACCTGTCAAGGGCCCGAAAAATTCCACATGAAATAGGCATGGGCCAGAGATTTTGTGAATTTTTTATGATTTTTATTTTTACGAAAAAACCATGAAAACATGCGTATAATAAAAAAAAACATACACATTCATATTATTTTATCGTTAGTGATGAAATGCAATGATTTTATGGAAAAAATTTAAAAAAAAATATTTTTTTGAATGCCGATAATGTTGCCAGCCCAACATTTTTCGAAAAATAATAATTAATTTTTGTTTACTACATACCTAAAAATCTTCTTCTGTATGGTTTATTTTGTTGCACGGCACAACACACAACGGAACACTACACTCAAAACACATAAATTGTGTATCCTTCCGTTGATTTCGTGCCGCACACACAAAACATCTCCGCCGCGGATTTTGATATATATGATCCACATTCACAAACACATTTCTCAAAGAAACGCAACATAAATATTGTATTTTTAAATCACTGTCTGTATCAAATTGCATTACAAACCAATAAAAACCAAGAATATCGTGAAACGTATCGTATAGATTATCTGCGTATAGATACGTGTTGAAGCTCTGAAAGGCAAGCGCGAACTAACCCTTCCAGGATTCCTTCTAGAACGTTCCAAATATCACGTGATATTTGCATGTACCTCGCAGAGCGGGGGCGAGAGAATCACGTGATATTTGCATGTACCTCATAGCGCGGGTAAATCGGCAGATAATATTTGCGTATATCTCGCAGAATCACGTGATATTTGCATTATATATTTGAATTTCGACCGTACAACACGAAGTCGAAGCGACATCTACAACTTATCTATACGATTTTGACGGCAGAAAAACTTATATTTTGATTGTTAATTTAAGCTATAATCCGTGATGTTTTTGAGTTGAAAATGGAACTACAGGTCACCACGGGATTTCTCTACTGGGAAAAAATCACATTTTTCAAATTCGACACGCGGCCGTCGAGAAATAATTAATTACGTTCTGGACGCACCGGTGCGTCCTGGCCCCTGGGGACAGTCGCGCCCCGCCGCACGGGTGTGTCCTGGCCCCAGGCTCATTAAACTAGTCCGCCTCAGCACAGGAACCCCTAGTGAGGAGGACTAAGAACAATAATATCAACAATATCATTATACAAACATACTATTATATTAAACATGTACAAATTGTATCTAAATAGTACCTAATAAAAAAACTATTGATGGTTGTTTGAACATTTTTGACTCATAATCAAGGTAGGAGTCCACCTGTAAAGTATTGTGTATTAGCTCTGTTACACCCCGTACATTACTAATAATTATAATGCCGTGACAGCAGGTTATTTTAAGCCTCAGCACAGAGATATTGATCAGCAAATATTGGCATATTTGTTAGGATCCTTTGTGTCACATTCATTTGTGTAGACTTCAGACAGCAACACAATGTTAAATAGGGAAATACGATTAATAAAACAAAATATATTTCAATTGAATGAGTTGTATTTCCATGTTCAGGTTCAGGTGTAATTCACAAATTGAGGTAACAGTTTGATGTTAGGTGAGGACTACAAGCGTTATGTACAATGTTCCAGATACCTTAAAATTCCGATACAATTGAAAACATTTTGCCTCTGTTTTTATAAGTGAAACACAAATTAAATATTAATTTATTTAAGTACACATTATGTGGCCGCACCGTCGTCTCGGCGCTATGTTGATTTATTACAATGGTGCCGAGGTTTCCCGACTTCATTCCTCAGCCGGAATGGAAATCTCGGACTGAACCCTCAGCACGTGATGATTGAGTTATTAATGTACGCCGTAAGAAGTTTTAGAAGAATTTCTATGACCGGTACAACTTTGTCACTTGAAAACCGGGATCCAGACCAGCCTCCAGCATCCTGGGGTATTATTAAGTAGTGACGATCGACAGTGATGTCTCTAATTTACAAGTTTTAAGCTATAAATAGTTTGCCAAAGTGCGCAGCGACGGCAGACAAATGATGAAGAATGTTTAGCGGAGGAAAACTAAATAAAAAATTGACTAATAGCCGAGGTATTAATACTTTCAGCAACAATCATTACAGTTAGACGATTTTATCGTAATTATTGTGGTTGTTTTTCAAATTATATTCAAAAGTTATTACTACAATGGAATTTTACTTTTTTATCATTTTTGCATTCCTGATATGGAGCGAACACGCTCCATCATACCTGAAGTAAAGCCGGAACAACATTATAGCACTGTCCCTGACACTAAAATGCAAGCTAACTAAAGGCAGTATGGCTTTGCTCAATGCATATGTCTATTGCAATTTTGTTATAAAATATTTTTTTAGAACTAGGAGAGATGAATTAAACTATACTTTCATTCGTAAACTGTACAGCATTGCACATATTTCCCATATTGGAGAATCACTTTCAGTTCATAAATATGTATACTTGGACGTGTCCCAGTGACTTGACAGTGTTAGTATTTTAATTAATACATTTTTAAACCATTAGAATTTCCAACAAAAAAGAGTTTCACTTTGCTATATATGTATAATATTATATATATATGAGGATTGCGAGTCCGTACATCGGAATGACGGTGAGGACACAGCAAATCAGACTTAAGAAAGCTCATTATAAATATGTGTTAATGTATGCTGGACAAGGATTGAAAATAATAAAATGTATTTTAAATGAACACAATTTGTTTGTACTGTGGAAAAATGTGTAATTTATTAAGGCCGTCATTTTAGAACGTATCAAATTCAGGTTTAGGGGAATTTAAGGTAAGTTTTTAGATTTAGTTTTTTTCTTTTTAAATGATGATTATTTTGTTTCGAGTTCTTTATTTAAAAACTATAAAAAGATTTATTAAACAACACCCAAATAATAATTACTCATATTCACTTTAATTTTTGGGCACAGACATAGTTTTAAATGCCTTTTTTTGAAAAGTTGCAAGAAGTACCGAATTTTTCCACCAATTTAAAACAATTGCCTTGAATTATACATATAAATAAAATTAAACAAATTTGTAATCTTCAAAACAGGTAACTGTGAAATAAAAATTATGATCTAAAGAATTCAACAACCAACATGCTTTTATTAAAAATTTTATCTATGACCAGATTCATATGAAAATATCTGAGCTCACAAATATCATTTTATATATAAAAGGTAGATTAACTTTAATTTATCACTCCAAAATGTTGCTAACTTCATTGTGTGCCTTTTTAAAGTCCTAATTATGTATTTTTAATACGCTGTGTATAAAAGATTTGTGATTTTATAATCGAAAATAATATTTTTTTGAAACACCTCTAATAAAATGGCATGTATTAGAAATAATTTGTTCCAAATTAAATAATTAAACTGTATGATTACTATTTTTTTAAACAAACAAATAATAATTTTGTAACGTAAGCCAGAAAAAAGGAAACCTGTTTGAATTCACTAAAAATGAAAATACTGACATTTAACTAAAGCAAATATTTGTTTATTTTTTGTTCCCTTCATTTCGGAATCAACCAGGTTTACTATTATCGACTTATATAGCTCAATAATTTTGTTCAGTCCTCGGCTGCTATTGAAGACAAACAACGCGGTGGTTGTATGAGAGATTTACTTATTCAATAATATTTACATTTATACATAACTTCTAATTAAAATACTTAATAGAAAATTCCCCTGACTTTTCAATGCTAAAATTATTAGAACATTGATTCATTGACTATTTGCTCCCCGGGTACTCTAAATACGGTGACATTATTCCGCAGCGAGTTACATTTCAGTGGAAAGGTACGAGTGTAATATGTTTTACCTGCGAGTACCGAGTACCGGCCATCAGACACCGAGAATAAAAGATGTCGTCCTTCCGTTACAATAATTGTTCGCCCTTACATTAAAAACTTAAACAATAATAATAAATATAGTAGCATCACAGCGAACTTTAATTACATTCATTTATTTTACAAGTTGCATCGTAAGCTTCACTTACCTAAATCTCACTGTATTCAATAGTAACATTCACGCTCCCACTTCCATCAAAACTTTCACTACCATAATGTCTCCGGCCTGGTGTTCCCTGGCCTCGCACCATCACCATCTCGAGTTGCCTGTCGCACACGTAACGTGACAGGACACATAACATGACGGGAGCTCTCATTACTGAACTGAGAATTAGGGAGGACGCGGAACCATTCAGTCATTCAGGACCTATTCTGCAATGTTTAAAATCGACAACAACCAGCACCGTCACCATTGCGGGAATGGCTACAGTTCGGTACAGAACTTTTCTGCTCCTGTTATTTAAATCATCGAGAATATTGAGAAACCGTTGTACGGTGCCAATTATCATTCTGTTGTATTTAATACAGAATAGTTCTGATCATTCTCTGTATCGGGGTGGTTCTACGAGTTCCGTGTTCCGAACAGGAACATTAACCTAACGTGATAATACAAGCCTACTGTAATAAAAATTAACAATATCATCATTATTTAAGACCAGACTTTTATGTCTTTTATACAAGCTTAATTGTAAGGATCCTCACACTTCTGTGGAGCTTCCGTTTCTTGGAAATTATTCTTTGGTATGTGAAGTAGTGCCGCAGTATGAGACATGTTACAAGCTCGGTGTCTTTCATAATGTTTCACCCGTCCTATAGCTAGTTCCTAGATTACTGCTGACGAGTTAGGCACAACCGTGCGCTGACACTACGAGAGATGAGTGGGAGACTATATGACCGCTGGCATTTACTATTTTTCTTTGACTGATGCTAGAATGAAATGTATTAAATATTGACTTAATGGAGTTTCCTAAGGATTTTCCAATCGACATTCATCTGAAATTGGTTAAAACCATTTTGCTTTCATTCTAAAATATATCCTACGATAAAGGCCGCATCTCGCAGATAGCACGTCAGTTAAAGGTTTCTTTTCTAGATACGTCATTTGGAGACGATATTGAAGAGAAACCGAAAGAATGTTGTACTATTGCCCAGGCGCGTCGTGAACTAGAAGACAGACTCTGCCGAGCGAGACAGGTGTACAGGGTGCGAGGGAGAGCGAGCGAGACGCTTCCGAGGCAACTTTTCCAGGGTGCTGAGCAAGCGAGCAAAGTCAGGCCGTTCCGTCACCCGGTATGACCAACACAGCATCAGGATATCCTGCAACAGGAGCAATGTCACGTACTAAACTGTTTCATCTTAATATCCCTGGACTAGTTAGTTGGTGTTGTACACTACCTTCACATCCCGGGAGGCCTGCAGGTTGGCCAGGGTCTGCTTCACCCCCTTCCCCACCTGCCAGATCACAGCTTCGGGCGGCTGTCCCTTGAAGGGCCACTCCCCGCACAGCAGCTCGTACCAAACCGTTCTACAACACATTGTAATTCTTTCTCTCAAACACAATGAAATAATACATTTTTTTTAATGATTTGTCATTAAAAATATCATAATCAGTTTGTTTGCATTTTTATCAGGGTTCGAAAAAATCAATAAATCAGATTTTTGATATATATAATCTATTCTTTTTTTTTCTCCTTTTTATGCACACGTCGATTGATACAAACTCGGAAGTAATTAGGAAATTTATTTTTTAATTTGTACATGTATTATTATTTATTAAGTAAATTAATTGCATACTGAAAAAGCTAATAGGTGTTATAAAAGTTGCTCTTCCTAATGTAGTGTTGTGGGTGTTTGTTTTTTTGTGTGAAATAAAAAATGGATTATATGAAACAAATGAAATAATATCTGCGATCGTCACTAGATGACGACCGCAGATTTCAAAAAAATAACCTGTAGCCCTTTTTAAAATACAACTAGCGCCATCTATTATAAACCGCATGAAGTTTTTTGGATATATATCAAAAATAAAAATCAAGCCATAAATATTGTGATATATATTACCATATATAACTGCGGATATACATCATTGAACCCTGATTTTTATTTAATAAAAAGTTGGGAATATAAAAATATATCTATACTTGATTATATGTTTGGGGTCCGGCAGAAATAACTACCTGAAGATTTAAAATAGACATTATACAAAAACTTAAAATATTCTGAAAGAACAGAGTTGGCCATTTATTTTTACATACTATTTATTAATTTTTACAAATTATGTCATTCAAATGCCGACCCTCACTATCTATACAGGTGCTTAATCTATCCCTGAAATTACGTATTATTTTTCTTATTGTTTCCAATGGTATTGCAGTAATTGATGAATAGCAGCTTTCATATCATTGAGGGTTCTTGGCTGCTGTTTAACCTTTTAACTGCCAGCCATATTTACTATGAGGGACACCTATAGGCCAGACATTTTTCCGTAAAATAAAGTAAATAAAAAACAATAAAAATAAACATAATATGATGAAAAAGTGTAAGAACTTACCAAAGAATTATGTTTTCCGAATTTATGACGGAGTTTTTTGAAGCAAAAGCAAAATAAATTCATTCCGCAAAATATACAACAGGGTTGTCACAATTTCACTTTTTTTGTTTTTTTAACCTGTTTTTTAATGTTACACCTTTAATATCTTACTATTATGTAGTGAAGTCTTCCTGCGTGTGGTATATTTCAAAATACGGTTCAACTCATAGCATTGAATGAATCAAAACATGAATCAAAATTATCCTTTGAGGCACGAAAGGATCGCTATCCCAATGAAATAGTGGTCTAGGTACTATCGACGTTACTAGTAGAGGCAATAATTTCTATTTCGTCAGGCACATTATTTTCATTTTCATCCGGCTCAAAAAACTCTCGCAATTCGAATTCCACATCACTCTCATCAGATTCGGCGGTTTGTCCAACAATCTCATCATCATAATATGTCAGCCATTGTAATGTCACAAAAAGAAATATAAAAAATGTTTTATAAAAAAACAGAGAAACAAAAAATTCACTCGAATCTCGCGAAAAAAGATAAAAATGTGGTGTATATAGATCGCGGGCGCCGCGCCGCGTGGCTCGTTGCCCGTTATAAATAAGTCCGTTGCCGCATGTATTATAACAAAAAATTAACACAATAATTTGAACACGTGTACACAGAGAAAAAATTAACACGATAATTTGAACACAACGTGTACAAAGAAAAAATTAATTTCATAAACACACTATATAGATATACTCACTCACATTGCACTATATACAGGAATACGGCGAAATAAACTCACTGATATTTTAAATAATCGTGAACAAAATCAAACTGAAGTACTGAAAAACAGAGAAACAAAAAATTCAGTTGAATCTCGCTAAAATAAAGATAAAAAAATAATTTTATAGACGCACAAGATTGTTATATTCACTCAGATTGCATTAAAAATACGAAAGTGGCGAAAAAACCGACGAATATTGTCAATAATTGGGAACAAAATCAAGCCAAACGCGCAGTTTTAAATTGAAGTATTGCAGGATTCCCCGTTTCTCAGCCAAAAAACTTTGCAAGCGGTGACCCTAGCGAACTCTGAGAACTGTCAGATGAAACACTTTAATAAATCGCTAATTATACGAGATTTGGTAGTTTTAAAAATATGGTAACTTGCTTAGGATCGTTGTCTATAGATGCCAGTACGATCTAAAATTGGTGACGTGTTAAAAATCGTTTGTTGTTGTGCGCATTTACATCAAAAAATTCCCACTAGGTAACGCGTCACTGGCCTGACGGGACATGCAAAGTTTCGCGCGTTTACGCGGCAGTGGCACTGATCGGGTTAAATACTACAGGCTTTAGATGTCCCTAGAGAAAAAATCACACGCTGCAAGATCGGGTGACTGTGCAAGCATGGGATGTTGTTGAAACCATACATTTCTGACTAAATTTCCGAGTTCATGAAGTTTGGTAGCAACAAGTCACGTAACATTTTACAAAACGTTTGGAAGTTACTGTAACCGATTACCCCTCATTTTCAAAAAATTCTTCACCAAACTGTAACATACTCAGAGTTAATTGTCTTCTTATCGGGTATCATGGCATGTCAACCTAGCCGTAAGTGTGTATGCAATAGTCGCTGTGTGTTGATAACAGAATCACCATTTTAAAAAAATGTTTCATTAATGAACTCGCGATGCTCATTACTCCACGCCATGATGGCAAGACATTGGCTACAAAATGGCTTGCCAAAACCAAGCTCTGTACTACTAACGTTCCACCAGCAGCGGTGGAAAATCGGGGAGTTATTTCTGCCCTGTATAAGCAGTAAAACAGTGTGATATCCACTTCCACACACATTGAACTTGACCAGTGCCCAGGAAATACAGTACTTACCCAAAAGCATAGACGTCAGAGGCTTTGGTGAAGGGGAGATCATCAGCGTGAGGGGCTTGGCGGGGCCGCAGCCCCCGGACCAGCTCTGGGGCCAGGTAACACAGCCAGCCCGCTGGTATGCCCAGAGAGTCACCCGCACTATCAACATCACACCACATTATTAACCTCTACAAGCGATCTAATACAAATTTGTTCCATAACATTAAGCAATAGGTGGTACAATTTTCAAATTGTTGAATAATAAAAGTACTTGCCTATTTCCAAAGCATAGTTTAGTCACACTGAAGAGCCCAAAGTCCGTGATGACCACTTTACCATTCTCCAGGAAAATGTTCTTACTCTTCAAGTCCTTATGTACGATGCCTCTCGCATGCAAGTACCCCATGCCCTGAAATATATATAATAAATTCAAAATAAAATAGAATATAATGTAATATAATATAACTCTCTGGAAGAAACAATTTTGCTCTTAATGACAATGAAATTAATTAGCATTCACGATTTTATTAAGATCATAATAAAATAGGTTTTTTTTTTACATAAAACAAGGACTGCAGGACGCAAGGTTCCATTTGATGCGGACAGTAAAGGCAAGCAAAATCACCTGTGATATCTGCTGGGCGACGATGGTGGTCTTGTTCATATTAAACTTGTCCTTGCGTAGGTGTATATGCGTGTAGAGCGTCATTCCTTTGCAAAGAGATGTTACGATGGCAAGCCGCGGTGGCTTCATGCACGCGCCCATGAACAATACCAAGTTCTCGTGGCGGGTCTTTCGGAATGTCGCTACCTGGAATGCAACATATCTGTGAGGAAAATCTTTAATTATTAGGATAACTAGCAAAGGCATTTTGGAATATCAGAACGTAATTACCTCCAACTTGAAATGCTCGAGGGCGGCTTCGTCGTCCAGGTTGTGCATGTTGAGCAGCTTAACGGCAACGTCTCCATGCCAGCTGCCGCGGTACACTGTTCCGAACCGGCCCGTTCCCACTGTCTCCCCCACGGCTAGCTCGTCGAAAGGAATGTCCCACTCCTTCATCGATAGCTGCAACAACACACAGCCTCAATAGCCAACACACTGCATAACTGTCATCTCAAATTAAACTTTTAATAGAGAAATATGTGAAATAGATGAAATATTCTTCAGAAAAACAGCAGAATTTATTATTTACATCTAACTACTTTTATAAAACAAAACTTTTTAATGCGGAAAAACTGAAATGATGAGTGGTGCAACTACCGGCCACCAAGACATGAACTAATGTATATTTCTTGGTGCACGGTCTGCTTCTAATGCTGGTTACAACACGTTACACTTATTTATAAAATTACTACGAGCTCATAAACGTTGAAATAATTATAAAAAGGTCAGACTAAAAGCTCTTCAAAATATTATGTCTTAGTAAATAAGTCACGCTTTATTACAAAAAGACTTTTTAACCTGAAGAGACTTAGTTAGAAATGAAATTTAAAATACAATCGGCCGTATTCTGAAATAAGTAATATTGCTATTTCTGTATCTTGACAGTTATTGTATAACATTGTAATGTTGCCAATTTTTTCATTTTAAGTTTGACAGGTTTGAAATTCATGAATTCAATCAATCAGAAAGCTCTAAAACGTAAACAATTGTCAAGTAATTCACAATTACGAGCTTTCTAATTGATTAAATTCATTAATTTCAAACTTGTCAAACTTAAAACTGGTGGGCGGCATTAAGATGTTGTACTATAACTGTCAAGATACACAGAAATAGAAATATTGCTTACTTCAGAATGCGGCCGATTATCTATTGTAAATTTTTTTTTGTTTACTAGAGGATTTAATTATGCAAGAATAAATACTTTCAGTGCGGTATAAATGTGTCTTAAATATTCCCGAGAGGGGACATAGTGAGTATTAGAAGTTAGGCAAAACATGATTGCTACAGGACGTGCACAAATCTTTATACCTCTTAGCATACAGAGTAGGTAGGTACACATTCTCTTTTTTTCAACTTACCCTTTAACCATATTACATTTGTTCTCTATATTTATGAAATGTAAATTTAATGTCGGTAGATATGTGTACAGTCAGGGCATAACAAGTGCATTCTACCGGCTGCGCCACTTCTGCAGCCGGTAGGATGATTGAAATAATACGTAATAATAATAAATAAAAGCAACATAATAACAATAATAGTGACCGTGGAAATCTGACCTGCGTCATTCCGTTGATACCCTTTTTACATCTCGGCCGAGCCGAGGATGTCGACGCCATTAACCCCATTCATTGGTTATTGATGACGAAATCAACTACGAATCAGTTACCGACTGAATGAGGACATTTTGTAACCACCAATTAAATGACAGAAAAATAAGCTCACGTGAAATCCCGCGATTTGTCAATTTACACATACCTACCGACATTACAGTAAATATAAAGTATTCTGTAGTTTGTCATTCAAACTTTCAACGTTTATAATAAAAAAAAGGAATTTGAAAAAAATTCTTTACAAAGCTCCACGCAGTAACAGTGGTCTGACAGGGTACAAGAGACTTACACTGTTCTGGCGGGGCCACTTGCTAGAGTCGTTTCTGTTAAGCGCGTTGTCTCCCTCGGCCGAGTCGGCGCGCCCACCCGGCGTGCGCTCCGAGTCCTCGGAGGCCGAGCCGCTCAGGGACACCTCCCTCTTCTCGCCTTCTCCCGCCACACTCCACTCGACACTCACCGATGGCCACGGCTTCTTTACCTCTGCTCAAACGAGACATGCAATCAATACAATTGTTGTCACTTCAAATACAATGGGGGTACACCCAAAATGATAGAATACTGTTATTTTCTTAAAAGCGTAAGTATTCGACTTCCTATATACGTCTTAAACCAATAATGGAATCCCAGCCTAGATTACAACCCAAAATTTTTCAGATTGACATTATGAATTAATTTTGGAATACATGTATAATTAACCTTTTATTATCTAATTTAATTATCAACATGATATCATTAATGAAAACCGTAATTGGGGATGAGAAACAATAAATTGCAACACTTTATTCACAAAAAACTTTGGCCAGTTTCCTGTCTGGTAATTTAAAAAAAATGCAGTGATGCACATCAGACAGGAATTTTTTTTGGACATACAATGAACATTACACATTATTTTTCTTAAAATAAATTTTAATTTACATCCAATACTAGTGTGCAAGGCTGTCAAATAAGAATGGAAATTACGCAGTAATCTAGGCATACACACATAAGATGATGAAAATAGATCCGAATGGGAATTGTCGCGCCTTGAAGGCATCTCGAGAAAGGTAATTTCTTCGCCGATAACTTTTCCTGAATAGTATTGATGGTCGCCAGCCAATATTTCAGTAAAACCTAATTTTCAATTGTTTGCATAACATTGACGGTGTCTGGCGGCAGATTGCAATTTTGCTAAGTAAAGTGGTTTGTGTCTTGGCTAAATTTTCTAATAAAGGCAGCTGGGGTTTTGAACTCGAGTCCCCAGATCTGATTTTGAGTATCAAAGCTGGTGTCCTAGCACACTCGGTGATTATAAATAATATCAAAAAAATCCCTAATATTGTATTTGATAAATGTACAAGCAAAGGCAGCAAAATCCCACTGAGGTGTTAATGAAATATATGTTTTTAAAAACAATTGCTATCTCAGTTTTTATTTTATAAATGGCGTATAAATAAATATTTAACTTTTAAAAATGGATATTGATGTGTTTGCTATGAGGTTTGTCTAAAATTGACATCAAGTCTCACTTTAGTACGCAGCGGCCATTTTGTCATGTGACACATGTCTAGAGGGTTGATTAGTTGAGGTGGATATTGCTGCCTTTGCTTTTAATAGCGGTTTGGAAATATGATTTTGCAAGGATAGGCTATATTTCCTAAAAAATCTTGAATTTAGTACAATTCTCAATTATTAAGCCGGCGTATTTACTCGTGTTTTTCTATGACAATATAATTAAGGATTAAGTTTAGAAATAAATTAGTTGGGCGCATACATAGATGTTTCTATTATTTATCCCTCTATAAAAAATTAATAATAACATCAGTCAAAATTGTAATCAGCATATTTTATAGATAACTTAATTTTATTAATTGTATGTAATGTGTTTATTTAAGTAATTTTATCAATGTAACTTTACAATGAAAAAAGAGAAATTTTATGTTTTGAAACAATTTTAAAAAATTAATAGATACCTGCCAGTGAGGGAATCGAACCCTAGACTTTGTGTTCACAAGAAAGTTTGCATGCACTGAGTGTCAAAAGTCACTAAAATTGATATTTTGTAGGAACACATGGGTAGGAGTAGGGACCACACTCATATTGTCAGATTGAATTTGATAATTGTTGATGGAAATGAATTTAAATAGAAATAAAGAGTGGATTACTTGGCTGTATTAATTCCACGGTTGGTGTTTGATGTGTGTGCGTGCGGTCTGTAGCCACCACCATGCGAGGGCGGTCACCGTCAGCGGTCACCAACCGTGGAATTAGGACACCTGAGTCATTATCAAATTCATTATTATAGACACCATATTTATTTCAACATACGGTAAAAAAGGACCTATAACATAATAGTAACAAGAAATCAAAAGAGTAGTATTATAGTAAAGAAAAAAATGACAGTAGGAATTGACAATATAGTATAAACAGTTTTTTGAAGGTTTTAGCAGTAGCATAATTTAGAAAAAGGAGGTGTGAAATATAAAAGATTAGACAAATAGATGTAACAATTTGTTTGTGAATACATTATGGATTCAGGACGGCAGGGTGTAGAGCTTTAGTAGCGCATCTTTATAATGTGCTAAACCAGAGTTAAAATATCAGAGATATGTGCAAGTGTTACAAAGCCTATGCAGTCCAGGTACAAGAGAGTTAAAATGCGATTGATAACATAACGGGGTTTTCTTTCAGTATTCATATTGTGCATTCATACTATGTGCATATTATAGGTAGGGAGTTAGATACGGATAATTTTGGCAGCAAATATAAACATGAATACTGATTTGTGTTGCTCTTTATACAAGCCTCTGTTAAATTTATATTTTTGTAAATTCAGATACAAAATGCAAGATCTGTAGCAAAAATATGTTATGTATTGTCAGTGGCAAAATTAAATGAAGATATGCAATCAGCACACACAGTGCAACCCAGGTTTTACACTTTTATGGGATCGAGGCAAAATGTTGTAATAGAGGATGCTTTATTGCTGCAACTACTTGAAACTCAACAGAAAACACAGTCATGACAAAAAGGGTCAGTGAGAAAATAAATATTTAGTGTAGACCTCACGCTACTTTGGTGCAAATAATTCTAATATTTCATGATTCAAATTATCAATTCCATCATGATTCGAAAACACTTCAATATGTGACATAAAATATGTAACTACATAATATCGCATTACATTTTTACTGCACACAATCTGAAAATTCTGATAATCATCGTTAAAAATGGAGGAATACCTTTAGCAAGCAAAAATGTGTAGTCATGCGTGGAGACCGTCACACTACAACTCAACCGACGTGAATTATAATCAGTCCCAATCTATATTAATTGACTCAATCCTCTACAGAAATGTATTATTTTATCTATGAGAGAATATCTCAATATTAATATTTTAAATAAATCAGTTGAAGTTACTTATTTATGGTTAATTTCCGATCATTTACTTTTACACCTTGTTAACCTTCGTTATTTGAAAGTATTTTTATATTATCTGAATTATTGGATCATTTTTGTTGGTATAGTGGTTATGACTCTCGCTTAGTGATCCAGTAGTCGGTAGTTCCAGCCCCATTCAGGGACACCAGCAAGTTTAGCATAGCACAAGAAAATAGTAAGAATAGTGATGGGATGATGATGTATTCCGTGTTTGCATCTCTATTTGAAAAAAATAACCGCCTATTTTTTTAATACAAGGCCGTTTCTCATTATCCTATTTGATTTCGGTGTTGCTAAAACAATTAATACAGAATGCAATGAAGGATAGTATAAAATTACTGTTTTACTTCCGTAAATTGGAAAAAAATTTCATACATTTATGAACCAAATTATATGAAATTGAAATAGGGACCAGCAAAGTAGACATAAATTGCAAAGAAAAGTAAAATCTGGGTATGCTTCTTTTAACACGAGATTTTGATGTCATCTGCAAGGGCCAGTTGCATTAATTTTGATTATAGTAATCTTTCGTAAAAACCATGGATTTTTATGGAAGTGGATTGTATGATTGGTGGAAAACGCAATAATTGACAGTTTAAATGAAAGGATACTATTCTATCTGTTAGTATTTTCAGATGTTTTTTATTTTAGATTTTTGCTCAGCATATGTTGAAGAAAGCTTAACATTTTTCCCAAAATAAAAAGAATCAAACCGTACATTTTATCCCAGCACGGAAAAAAAATTGTTCAAATATTTATCGAATATCAAGTAAGAGATTTTTACAACATGTATTTTTTTCACATTTAGTAATCTATTTGAATAATAATAAAAATTGTTTAATTTAGTCATTAATCTGTTTAAATTTTAAAAAATTATAGTATTTTCGGACATACAACGAGTCAACCTGACGCTCCCATAGATCCGAGTTATAAACCAAGTAAGAAATACAATTTTTAAAAACGTGCATCGGATAGAGGACTAACCTGGGAAGTTGAACTGTTGCCGGTTGACAGGCGGACAGTGCGGGGGTGGCGCCAGCGCGTTGTGCGGCGTCCGCGGAGTCTGCGGAGGGCCCGGCGGACCCGCGCCTCCCAGCAGAGCCGGCGAAGAGGGGGTGGAGCTGTTGCACGAGGACGTGTTGGAGCTCGAGTCGGGGCCACCCTGCAATACCTTTTGCCTGTTATACCGTGTTGCGCATGGCGCCTGACCTTGACCATTATGAACTCCTTTAACAATGTGCTTGCTGCAGCGTAAAAATATTAAAAGCGAAGACTTGAGAAAGCTGGATAGCCTATTTTAATAATTGTAGTTTTGAGTATTTATTCTGAAATTTCAAATTTCCTATAATGTAAATGTGGATTCGATAAGGAAGTTTTGTGCATTACTGGGTGATATTTATTTAAACTTCATATCGCAGTTTCTTGTTATATATATTTTTTAATTAAATATTCAATACAGTGAAACCCCGTTAATTCGAACCGTGATAATCCAAAATTCATAAACACACAAGACCAAAAATGATCATTTGAAAACTCTGGTAATTTGTAACCCTTGCGCCATTAATCAATATATGTATTTAAGTCACTCAATTTGAATTTTTTTAACAAATTATAAAAAACTAACAATGCCCGTGGGTTTTTCATCACGCATTCGCACTACTTTTTGGAATCCCCGTCATCTATACATATTTGGCTGTATTCTGAAAACAACAGGACTGTTATTTTGGTAATTGTTATCCCAACACTCAATAGGAGAATAATAATAAAAAATAAACGAGACATAGTTTTACGTCGGTGTTTGTTTTTACCAGATTATACTTGAGAAAGAGAGGGAGAAAGATTTATCTGTCAAAGGTCAAAGTTTAAATATGAATGCAGATATATATTATAATGAATACAATTTTTCACCAGGACCCTGTGAATGAAAAAATTAATAGGTGCCTATATGAAACAAACTTTTTTCAACCAATTTTTAATACAGCATTATGTAATACTTTTTCTTTTTATACATTATTCATTTTTATGTCGGTATAAGCAATTCAGTCAGATTTTATAAATATTTTTTTTATATCTGTAATTTTTTGGAGATTTGAGAAATAGTAATTTATCTCTTGGAATTAACATTATTCGAGATTGGCCTCGGAGCATGATGAGCATTAAAAAACTAAAACAAGATGGAAACGAATAGTGTACCGGAAAGGAGGGCACATTGGCATTGAGCTGATGCGGGTGGGACCTCTTCCGGGTGCGGTGAGCCAGCGAGGACAGCAGCCCTCCGCCCACAGGACCCGCGTGCTGCGGACTGCGGCCCGAGGAAGGGGAGTTGTTACTAAGGAATCCTGAACCTGCAATGAAGAGAACTTTTTGTACCAAATAGCTATGAAACGCAAGATGCTTTGCGATACTGTGAAGACGTATACTCACTGTCGGACTGCATCTTCCTTCTAAACTCGTCCACAAACTCGGGAGGAAGGCCACAGGAGGGGGGCACCTTGCTCTGACAGTCCCTGGAATGCATATAACAGTTTATTTCATGTTCTTGACAAACATGGTTCACAAAAATGATCACAAGTCAATAATTTATTGTAAGTTCAGTCCATTAATGGAATGTAATGTGTAGTTGTTTGATTAACCCCCTGTGTACCGAGACAGAAAGGGCCTGTAAGCTTTTTTTTCTTTGGCTTTCCCACTAATCATTGTGGCCAGAGAGCATTTATTTTCAATCAACGATCACTTTGCAGTTTTTGGTTCACTTGTTCAACGATTCCGTCAGTATTTACCGTCGACGAAACGAGATCGTCCACGTCCATCCATCGACGAGACGATCAACTAGTTGAATTCGTCAACTTCGTTACGCGGACGTCGCGGACGTTTATCTAAACATCGGGACGATAGTCAACTGTCTACGGTTCGACGCGACGCTGCTCGACGGCTCAACCGTTGGTTATTTTTATTACGTTAATTTTTAAAATTTAAAGAAGTTCGAAGGAATATTGTTTCGGGGAAAGTAAAACTGCTACTTGTGCTGATATGTAAAAATAAATATTTTATAATTTATTTATTTACGCACATTATAGGCTTTTACATATTGTTTTATATACTTCTTTCTATATATAATAAAGAAAGAAGTAGGTATACACAACAATATCAGGTGTAAGCAGTAAAATATAAATATAAACTACATATATAAGCAGTGAAAGAATTGGGTATAAGCATTAAATTATGAGTATAAAAATTAAAAATATAAAGTACAAAGCAGTAATGTGTTTATAAAAAAATATATTAGGTACACATCATTACATATGTACAGGGTTATTTGGAAAACATTAATAACCTCGCAGGACTATATTCCTGCCTTGATTATGAGTATTATTTTTTGTAAAACGTTACTATCACTACACTAACTCAAATCGATTACGAAAAATTCATTCGTTTCAATACAAGTTGAATAAAATGATAAAAACCTTTACATTTGTTTATTATCTATAAATAAATACATTATTTAAAAATACTTTACATTTGAGATGTTATCTAGAAATTTATTGAAGAATACATCTTTCAAAGTCAGGCTTTCACTTTGTGGTGACATTATTAATAAATAAATATATTTGTATTATTTGTCAACTTTAGTTTAAGGCTCAATCTGAGAAAAGGAACATTGTTCCCGAAACATGTAAAAAACCAATAAAAAGTGGCGTAAACAAAATTATAATAGATTTATTTTTTATCTATAAAGTTGAGAATAGGGAATTTTTAATAAAAATTAATTCAAGAATATATTACATATACAATAATTAATGTTGGACTCCTGAATAAGGACCATAGTTAGGTATAGAAAATTTTATTCCCTACAAGTTTGTTTATCATTTATATGCTTAAGTTGAAAAGTAACGAAATAACACAATAATTAAATTTTACCATCCCTTTTCAGGTAGATATAAGAAGTCGAGATCGATCGAATAAAATATTGATTTTAGAAAAATATCTAGCCGGCCTGTTAATTAATAATAGTTCAATAAAAAATAAAATAATTAAACAGAATTGTTTTATTTTATACACTGTAAAATTGGGAATTCACCGAAACGTCGCACGTGCACATCGCAAAAATCAAGTAAAAAATAATAAATAATAGCTTATTAAGCTTATCTCTCCCTACGCATGCATTCAAATTTCAAATTTCTGTCACAGTTCGTGTACACAGATCTGCACTCTATGATCCTGTACTTTAGAGTTGAAATGAAATTACCCGTCGAGTCGTCTATGGCGACTACAAATCGACAGCGAGAGATGAGAGAGAAATAAACGGAGATGTTTTGTCTTGCTCTCGCTCGTTGCTTTGAATTACGTTGAATCTTGAATCGTCCACCGTCCACGGCGTCCGCCGTCCACCGTCTATGAATTCAACTAGTCCATGCGATAAACGTAAACTGTCGACGCGTCGATGCAACGTCAACGGTTGATTTCAACTAGTCCGTCCATTCAACGCCCATCCCTAGAGCACAACTCTCGACGAATCTGAGCAGGAAAAGATCATTTTGGACACAAAAATCGAATCACAGCACGTACTTCACAACTGGCAGAAACAATTGCCATCCGCATTCACTGATAGGTAAACACCTACCAAAAGAAAAAATAACTGCAGTAGCTTCGTAAATAGCCGATAGATGGCCCTGCATGTGCGGAACTGTTTTCAGACCCGTTGACATTTAAATATAAGCTGACGTCCCTTAGTTTATAAACTACATAGTATCTACCATGAATGAAAATAATTTGAACAAAATATACAAATACAGAAGTAAAAAAATAAATTTAGAATTAAGCACCATCCATCACGCCGTTTCCGAGATGGGTAGGCAGAGAGGATAGAATGCCACACTCCTCTGTCCCGGCACACCACTTTTGCTTAGTTCACTTTCAAACATCTGGAACTTAAAGCTCCTAACAGAGCCAATTTTTGGTCTTTTGTTGAATAATTTAACGTAATTTGAGACAAATGAATACTATCAGAATTTAATTACGGGAATGGAATTACGGCTAATAAGAATTTGTCAAAGGAAGCAAAATTAGTGGTACATAATGGAGTTCTGGTGCCTGGAATTGACAAACAAAGAAAGGAAATAGACTGAATGTGGTCGAAAAATATTTGTACGATTGAGTGGAGAATGAACGAGTTAGAAGTTAATGTAATGCTGGCTGTAGATTATCAGATGAAAAAAAGAAAGGATCTCTGAGATGATGAGTGCGGAAAGGATGATAAATATAATTTATGAGACGAGTGTTGAAAGCAGCGGAAATACAGGGCGTCCGCAGAAGACCTGGTGTGACCAGATAAACCAACAATTGGCTCTGTTAGAAGCTTCAAGCTTCAGATGTATGAAAGTGGACGAAACAAAAGTGGTGTGCCGGGACAGAAGAGTGTGGCATTCTATCCTCTCTGCTTAATTTTCGTGAGTATTGTGTTAGAATAAAGGAAGGATCGCTGAGATGGTTTATTCATGTGAAACGTATGAGCAAGGAAAGATGGTTAAGAAAATATATGATGCGAGTGTTGAAGGCAGTAAGAATAGAGGGCATGCTAAGTGATGTGCCAAGATTGAAGAATATGGTGTTCTACCCTCTCCACCTATCCCTGTGAGTAAACGGTGTGATCTAAGTTAGTTACTTAGTTAGTTAGTGTTAACAATGACGTAACAGTAATAATGTTCAAAGCGACTAACCTGTGACACTTGTACTTGCACTCCTTGCACTTGAGGCCGGCGCCCAAGAACATCTGCTTGTCGCAGTAGTCGCAGGTGGCGATCATCTTAAAGGTCTTGGTGAAGCGGTGCTCGATGTAGTGCCCCATTCCGCGGGAGACGTTGGGTGTGCGTGGGGATCGCGGGACCGTCAACGTGCAAGCTGCACAAAGCAAGTATGCTATACATCACGTCTCACATTACGCAGTGGAAGAGTGGCGCACAAAATTTACGAAAATACTCACACTTGAAAGTGTCGTCACCGGTGTCACCGGCGGCCTGCAGGATGGTGTTGGGCCCCCGCGAAGGGGGGGAGCGCATTGGTGAGCAGGGCGGAGGCGACGTGCAGACTCCCTCACTGCTGGAATTAATACAACGGCCCATTTATTTTCCACACAAGTAATAATCAGAAATAAAAAAGTAACCCATAAAAACCAAGTTTTTATTATATTCCCCTTCTTTGTAAAATATAACAACAATTAAAGACGAATTAAAACATATAACATAACACTAAACTTACAGTAATTTAATATATTTCTAAAATGTCAGATGTTTTGAGCTTTGATAAGACTCTTCATGCTTTGAAGATTAAATTCTAAAAACATTTGTCAGTCAATTTAGATTTTCGACATTCGTAGTGAAGTACCTATTATGTATACCGACGGAGTAATTCAAATTTAGAAAATATTCCGCGACGTTATCGGGCCGCCGTTGCTAATCAAACTTTTCTAATGATTCCAATTTGAAAAAACCAATAAAATTTCTAAAAATCCGAAATTATACTATAATTATTAATTTTTTTTAACGAAAATTTGATAGATCTTCTTGATCGTCGCCACGAGTCTACTTGCCAAGTTTCAGCTCGATTGGATCACAGGAAAGGAGTCAAAAATCGATCCAAAGTTTTTTTGACGGCAAGCCGGCAAGCAAGCAAGCAGACGCCACGAGTTAATATAAAGGGAGTAAAAAGGAAAAACATTATTGATTGATATTACTTTATAATTATTAGAATTTACGCTGAATTGAACTTAGTAATACATACTTCGAGCTTAATATAAGAATAAAGAAACATCGCTGTTTTTTAAGGAATAATAACTTCTTAGAATTTTCCAACCACATAATTAGTATCATTCCTTTTATAATCGTAGACTAAAAGTACTCCACTTGGTTTGGAAACTGTCGAAATCCAAAAAACTTTAATTCAGAGAAAACACTCATAAACATCGCATTCCAACAAATGTCTCCGATCCTCGACATCTATCCGTTAAAGCTCAAAAAATTTTCCACAACCCGCCGCCCCACTCGAATAAGATGACAAAATTTCTGTATTTAGGTTAGTTATAAATGACACCTGATGATGAGAGGGACTGCTCCTCTCGAAACTATAGTTGTGATAAATTTAGCTCAACATGTGTGTATTATGAAGTTCAATTTAGGGCCTGTTGTTTGATCAGAAGTTAGAGTAAGTGTTAAGCAAAAAGCATAGATTTTTACGAAAACGGGTGTTTTGATTGGTGGAGAATGCAAAAATCTGTGCTTTTTTCTTAACTATTTCTCTTACTTCTGATCAAACAACAGGCCCTTAGTGTTAATCAAAATAAGGAAAACATTGATTAATATTAGAGCAACATTTTTATTGGGTCTCCTAATAAAAATATTGCTCTAATATTAATCAATGTTTTCCCTTTTTTCGTAGGACACTTGCATTTTTTTCGCACCAATGCAAGTTCCAACGAAATAATTTCCGTATTCCCTTCTTGCCTTCCCCCTCCTCTCACCTCCTTGCCGCACCGCGAGCAGTCTACCTGTAGCGCCTGCGAGAAACAGTAAAAATTTACGTTAAGAACGGTGAGTCCTTCCCTACAGCTTCCCTGTCTTCTTGCTCCCAATAGTCTCTTTAAATCCATTTCTATTATTTAATAAGCATAGTGTGATGCTTCGGTATTTCACTGTATTATTCATTCCATCTCAACAAAGCACAATGTTGAAATGCAATAGAAGAACAAAAATAACAAAAATGTTCAATAACCTTATATTAGAATCAGTAAATCTGAGAATAAAATACATATGTTTTGATACATTTTAAATTAGTCGTGGATTATTGCCCACGTATTAGGTCCTTACATATAAAATTGCCGTTTTCTATACCTAGCATTTGACTTAAATTAATGTCACATTACAGAAAAAAAATAAAAATTATTTTCAAACTGATCTCTTTTGACGAAAACAATTTTTTTTTCGATATGCTACATCATAGACATTACATCATTTAACAAGAAAATTATTCACTTTTTCATTTCACGGATAAGGACCTTTACAGGACAGCTCCGCCATTTTTAAATTTTCAAAATACTTTGTTAATGAAAAATATTAACCAATATATCATCGCTGTATATATGTTACAGTGAATCTGTTTTTCTAGTGAGTCCATCATTCACTGGCATTTTAGAGAAATTATGTTCAAGGTCATTCTTATCATATTCAAAGAGTTTTTCACCAATAGAAATGAATACAATATTTTAACTTCTACTTACTAGTGAATTTATTGGTTTCCGAACTGTCAAAAATTAAATTTGACAAGTCTGAAATCCGTTTCCGTAAAAATCTATGCTTTTAAACGAACTTTTATTTATCCAAATTGAAACAACCGGGCCTTGAATAACAATTTAATAAGTTATTGCGTGAACAAGGTTCTTACTGCATTATTAATTTCTTCTGTGCAAATCAACATTATGTAGGTAACGGATATTATTAAAATAGTCATTTTGAAGTGTTGAAAGTTTCGGCTGCACCAATTCTTCATTATATGATTTTATAACAAGATTCTAATGGCACATGGACCTAGTTTTTCAAAATATATTTTGCGTTTTGTGTCTCATTCTACACTAGTCTAGTCCAAAGTCACCACAAAGCGACAGTATTTCTAATTTTTATCCTTTGAGCGATAGCATATTCTCTATTCTGTGGCGATAGTTCTGTTTCTCGAACTGTCACACTTCTGGACTGGTCTTTGATATTCAATGATTAGTTTAGGTAGGTAACTAAAACGTAATATATTTTTAAAATTTTAATCGCGAACACTTACGAAATTCTGATCATCTTATAATTCAAAAGACAGTCGATTAAACTCATAAAAATGATACGGTGCGAGCAAGCTTCACGTCTGTCACCGACGTCGAGCCGAGTAAGTTTGCGAACTTAAAAACTTATGTTGTACGTCTACCACCCGTGCTTACATGTGCGCAAACAAGAAACGCAAACGACATTAGACACATTTTTGATAAAAAGATAGAAAATTGGAAATGCGGAAGAATCTGAATGAATTCAAACGTAAATGATGACTTAGAATCTCTTTGATTTTTGTATTTTTCGCATCGAGTGTTTGTTACTTGACGCACTTTTAAAGGTTCGTTTAAAATTAATAATACCAGGTGTATGTTTCTATATTTGTAAGAAATAAACTTTTGTTGTATTGTTATAAAAAAACATATTTAATAAACTTAATTGACAAAATACATATTCATTAATAAAAATTTTCCCTTAACCCCCCAATATTTACATGGTGACATAACCTCGTTTTGTTCCGGCAGTCGTCAGATATCATAAAAAACCCGAGTGCGCGATCTTTCAGCCGACACCTTACTTCGCGATTCGTATTCGTTTTGCGGTGCCGCTGTCCTATTTTAATTTAGGAGTTAAAATAGGACCGCAAAATGAATAAAAATCGCCTAGTGAAGTGCCGCCTTTATACTTTCTACGCTTTAAGAATTACGTGTACAAATTGATAGTTTCACCGATATATTGTCTATGCTTTGAGTAATGCGCGCATTCGTAAACAAAATACATTTTCACGGATAATGTGTAGTGAATCTGAGAATTCGTTGATTTAGATGTTTTCACTGCCCAGACTCTGCCCGACCGGGAAAAATACATTTCTACTAGTGAAAGTGTAGTCTCACTAAAAATGCAAATTCGCTGTAACATATATAATAAATCCTATGTGACGTTTAGTACATTCTGAGATGAACGAATCAATTTGTCAATTTTTCATATAAATAATGGAGATATACAAAAAAAATAACATTGCCATTCATCTGTAAAGTCTGCCTCGTAATTATTTAAAATATTTTTATAAATCTAGTTTGTGCAATCATTTTTTAAAACAGTTTTATTCGTTTATCTCAGAATGTACTAAAACGTCACATAGGATTAATTATATATACAGCAACAATATGCCGTACACAAATTTGAAAGAATTTTTGATGCCTCAAGATGATGTTACCCCTCGATGCAAGATAATAAAGTACCATTATAAATTAATTAATTAGTTTGAGAAGGATTAAATGAGTACCTCTGACTAGTGTCATTGGGGTCCCCGTCCAGGGGGAGACCAAGCTGGGACTCGTGAGACTTGGACTTGGTGAGCGGTGGCACGTCCGCAGGGGGCGCTGGCGGGGGCAGCCCTGTCTGGTGCTTGCGGCGAGCCGGGGGCGTCGTAGGAAACTTCACACCGCCACCTACACAATAACATGAAGTCACTATGTCTGTACTGCGTTGTTACTAGCTATAAAATTCAAACGATATAATGATATTTAAGCACATTGGCTTTATCTGGCACCTACTTTCATCTAATGTGAGAATAACACGCTGTGTCTCGTGAGACTGTAAAATATGTATCAGTCAAGGGATTAAATATATTTACTGAAAGTTTTTACACTGATATATATATAGACCGCTTTTTATTACACTGAGAGGCACACGATACAGGCCCATCAGCAATAGCTGCCTGCCCGTCAAATAATAATAATAAATCAAATCTAAATCATTCAAAATCAACCTGCCATACGCTTTACCAGATTGGTACACATTAGACATGGGTAAGACCGTTCTGGTTTATATTTTCTAGGGTAGTATGCTGTGTTATTGTGACCTTTCTGGTCGATATTTTGGATTCCATTGCAGGATCCATCTTCAGGGCTGGTGTGTTGATGTTGTGGCCAAGGATTGGCTTGCAATACTGTGTCAAAAGCAGAGTGTCTCTGTGTTTACCCATTTCTATCAGTACCAGACTGGTTTTTTTCAAACATTTTTGCTCTCACATTCACCTTGAATTTTCTTTTCACCTTTATTTCAAAAAGCTTTTGGAGGTGCCGGGTATCGATCCCGCAAATACTCTAAAATCTTAGCTGTATTCCTAATTTGCTGTCAAATTCTGATATAAGAATATAATGTTGATTTTCTTTGTATTAGTATTTAATGTACTGATTTATATTTCAATATATTTGTTTCTGTTGATTATTAACACACTCTTAATATCAATTTTAATACTAATATTAAATTTTATTTAAAAAATATAAAACTATCGCTACATTGGAGCACCAGCTTCCAAAACAGTTTCGGTACAGTCCAAAACTAGGCAACACTGTTTAAGAATGTAGAACTGTTTGTATGTAGTTCTGAATTGTTGATGGAAGTGATTTAGTTTCAATATATTTTTAAGGGAAATTTACTTTGTTATTCCAAATACAACAATTCAAGTTAATTTTTTCTCGCTTAAATAAGTTATTTTGGTTGGAACCGTAACAGCGCAGTTAAGTGGTCAGGTAAATGGATAGGGTTCGGTGAGAGAGGGAGGAGTCCAGGGTAGGAGGAAGCAACAAGCCAAAAGTAAAACAGCAATCAACAAATAAAACAAAGAGTGGACACCGGGCTTCGAGCGAGAGGTGAATCGGGACCATCACACAACATGCGGGGGACACCAGCCGCTGTACATTGCTCGTGTATAGGACAGGGAAAATACAAACCGATCATATCAAATTTATTTAATCCAGATTATAAAAGGAGATTAGGTACTTGTTAATTACACAAACATCCCTCTGGTGAATTGTTTTTTAATTTTTGGTGATTGAAAATGATAAAAAATAATTTATCTTATTTTGTTTTCACACTAGAATGACTTTGTGTAATTAAAAATACCGAAGAATAAAAATGCAACATATACTGTAAATTAAAAGAGTGAAAAGATGTTAGTGTTTGGAGATGGGTGTGTAATTTTGGACCGAAAATGGAGCACCACCATGATATGAAAAGTGTAAGAGCTTCTTCATTGTAACATGCCCAGGTGACTCGCTATCCTAACAGCGTTAATCTGTGTTTTCCCATTATTCTAGAGAAGGTTATTGTACAATTGAGGTGTGTTATAGTGAAAGTGTAGATAATTTTTGACACCCCCTCGTACAACACACAAAAAAAAAACAGAATATAAAAGATACTAAAATAAAAATTTCAGTTACAGTGGAATTACGAGTTTGCTGTAATGTTTTAAGACAATTTTGACATTCTGAATTGGTTATTATGAATAAATTGTGTGTTATATTGAGATGGCATCAGCATTAGCTTTGGTGAATGATCAGGAAGTGCGTGGGGAAGTTTGGAGAGGACTTCATTAGTAATTGAGTTAGTATCAGATCAGAAAACATCCAGTCATGCCGGTATTGGGTGACATATCACAATACATCCAGAGGTGATCATCCACCCATAATACATTCACGGGGGAACACAGACAATAAAATAACTTGCAGTAACTTTTTGTATTTCCACGATCGGTCATACCCCACGGTAACGATACTCAAAGAGCCCAATAACACCATCTTAAATAGTGAAAACCTGCAAGCTACTTTACGCATGCATCAGAATACATCCTCGGGGGACATATTGCTGTTTGCAGAGGATATGATATCTGACAACCATCCAATATAATTTAGTTACTTACTGCTGTAACTACTTCACTAGCTCATATATGTCCCGAGACTATCCTTCACGATACTACGTTAAAACTAGCTTTCACAACTTTCGAGAACTCGGAGAATTTTCTCAGAACATAGATGAGCTAGTAAACGGACAATACCACCAACATCCTACAAACAAAGTTAAAGAGTTCATTAGTCACGAAATGTTAGTCCACCGTTGCGCAGTGACCGGGTATCTAATCACTTTTTCAGATTCAACAACTATTTAATGATTGAAACAATCCGAGTTCAAAAACTTGCAATTTAAAGTAGCCATCCAATAACCCAATGAGTTATAAAATTATCAAATCAATGTTTGCAAAAGAAGATCCACCGCAATTAGCAAAGTTCCTAGCATGATAAGACTACGGCTTTACTTTTTCTTCACACAAATAAATACAATAAAAAATTTAATTTGAACCAAATCTATTATGAGTCAATCGAGTATTTAAGTACTTTTGAACATGAATCGGCTAAATCATCAAAACGAATAAAATTTTACTAATGATTTCACATCCCTAAGCGAAAAGTAATAAATTATTTTAATATCTGACTCCTCCAAAACTCTTTGGATAGATACAAAAGTTATTTATAATTCCAGTTGGCTTAATTGGCCAAGATTAACATATCTTTGTTCATGTCCGCTTTAAGATTTAGTCTTGTTTCTTATGGGACACATCAGCTAGCACAATTTGGAATAGATGTATAAGTTACGGCACTGGTTGGAGCAAAATTGAGAACAAGACGCTATGAGTACACTATTGAATTTGGATAAAATTACAAAAAGCCACAAGATACGTCGGTCATTGCTACGAGTATCTAAACATTGAAAGATATTTTCAATGGCGCAGACATTAGTGAAGCCTGTATTATGTATGCACACGGTAATATCTTCCAAAGTCGGCAAGCGAGAGAGGGTAACGGTCTAAATAGCTCTGAGATTCCTGGCACATTTCTTAATAAGCAGTATTATAAATATAACTTTGTTGTTAGTCATTTAGTCATAATTTTAACTAAGAACAAGGCAGGTACACAGCAAAGCACTTCATTCGGTAATCCAAGATGTAACAATAAATTTTGTAAAGGAAAAATATTTAAACCTTTTTTCAGTACCCTCTGAATTATCAATAGACTAGTCAGAAAAACCAGATCTTTAACATGTTTTTGCATATTATAACTTTTTTCAGAAACAAGACTTCTGTGTTATTGTATACGCATATATTTTTTTTGTATGTATAGATTAACAGCGATAATTCAAAAACCCCGATAAATTGTAATTTGAAATCATTCTTAGCCCAAGGTTTGTTTTGGTTTTTTAAGCCACGAATTCAAACGAAATTACGAATGTTAAAGAACGGACAGACGCACGGACCGACAGAGAAATTATTATGTTTGATAATAAATACTACGTTTTCACAATGACTTTTTGAAATATGCAAAAATACAGATGTTTTTCACACTATTTAACCCCCCCTGGGCCGCGTCGCATATATGCGACAGGCACAAAATAAATTATTTATCGACGGCCGCGTATCGAATTTGAAAAACGTAATTTTTTCCCAATAGAGAAATCCTGTTGTGACCTGTCGTTCCATTTTCAACTCAAAAACATCACGGATTATATTTTAAATTAACAATCAAAACAGAAGTTTTTCTGCCGTCAAAATCGTATAGAATTGTTATAGATGGCGCTCCGATTGCGTGTTGTGCAATCGAAATTCAAATATTCCATCGTCAAGGTCACGCGCAATGTGCGCGGGAAATACGATTTATTTTTTCGATTTTCGATTTATTTGTACACGTATATACAAATATATACGATATGTTTTGCGATATTTGTCAGTTTTTGTTGGTTTATGATTCAATTGAATACTAATAGTGATTTATTAACAAAAATACACACAATTTTGTTGCGTTTATTTGAAATATGTGTGTGTGTGAAAGTGTATCATATTTATGTGTTATGAGTGCGATGTCCCGTCGTGTGCCGTGCCGTGCAACAAAATATATCACACAGAAGAAGATTATTATTATTAATAGTAGTGTTGTCTCTAATAAACAAATAAAAAATGATTATTATTTTTCAGAAAATGTTGCGCTGGCAACATTATGGAAATTCAAAAAAAGATTATTTTTTTTACTTAAATGATAAAAAAATCATTGCATTTCGACACTTACGATAAAATAATATGAATGTGTGTGTTTTTTTTTAATATACGCATGTTTTCATGGTTTTTTCGTAAAAAGAAAAATCACAAAAAATTCCGAAAATTTACGGCCCTCATCAAGTTAACCTTATTTTATTAATAAAATAATGTAATTTCCTTACATAAAATCCCATTTAAGACTTAAAAATTAGATTTTAAACACAGTTTTTCGGAAAGTCGAAATATCAAGTCATGGCATTATAAGAGTTAATATATTTCTCCTTTACATATTGTCCTTTATTAATTACTATTAATTTGTGCGACTTGGTTTGTCTGTGTCCTTGCAGAAAACAATCTAATGATACCTTTTAGACAGGCGCTTTAATATGATTGAGAAATGTAAAATATTTGCCAATGTGCAGGAAATGTCAGAAGTTATCATGCCTGCTATGAGAGAAGTACCTTTCCCCTTGGCGTGCGGGGACAACGGAGCGGGTGGGGGGGTGGAGATTGAGGAGGCGGAGCGGGACAGGGGCAGGGCGTGGGGGCAGGTACCCGGGGCGGGGGCGCCGGGCGGAGCCAGCGCGTCTTCCGAGGGCACGGAGGCGCGCGCAGCCCTGGCGCGAGGCCTCGGTGAGCCGCGCAGAAGATGGTGGCGGTCCCAAGAGTCCCAATACAGCGCCATCTCGCACTCTGCTCCGCCACGGACCAGGACCTCTGCAATATAAGGACAATAATAATGAACACTACACCGGAATTAAAACGAAGTAGCGGACCCTGAACAGAAAATATTACATTAAAAAATTCTCATCAATATTTGTAATTCAAATAACAACCCATAGGTAGGAGAGACAAAATACAAATTCAAAATGTACAGTTTTATTTGGTGTGGTGATATTCCGTTTCTGTAAATATAACACACGTGTACAAAAAAAAAGTTCAATTTTCAAATTATATAAATAGTATTAATAAGGCAATACATGTACTAAAAAAAATATATATTTCATTCTCTCAAGATTTATAATAATTATAATAAATCAATACATAATAAAATTAAATATGTTTACACACCAGTAATGACCTAAATCATTAGTGACTGATTTTTGATTGTAACGATAATTGGCAATTGAAATTTAAAGGATCGCACCTTGACACTTTAAAAAAAAAAATTCTTTCCTCTTATAATTTGAAATTTTAAAAATAATTTGAAATTAGCAAGGTACGTAAATTTTTAAACAATTTTTTTATTCTTTTTTTTCAGACTGGTAAACAAAATATCTCTAAACTAATTGGGCAAATTTTGTTCAATTTTGCACATATCATACTAATAACATTATTTAAGATGTAGCATATGCTTTTTTTTATAAGATGAGCCATTTGTTTCTAATTAATTTTTAATTATTATTTTTTTTAATTATTTATTTTCAAACTGCTCTCATTTGCACAAAATTATTTTTTAATTATGCTACATCATAGACATTAATTACATCATGTAAAGCCATGTATTCACTAGGGGACAAATCGCGCAACATTCCGCGCGGCATGTCGCATCAACATCTACGCTCATGTTTCGGGGACAATCACACGGTCATCTGACGTGTACCCACCGGGACTCGCATATCACTTGTCGCGGAAATGTCGCCCAAAAGGGTTATGACGAAAAGTAAGAGCAGAAAAAGGTGGTGGGTGCGAAAGTATTTACTGCAAAGGAAAAGAAGGATGGATATTCTATGCGATCTTCAAATGTTTCACAGATCATTTGTCAATTTCATTCGAATGACAAACAAAAAATGATTTTAAAAATTTATTACATATGATCGGGTCTTCCATAGCCAAGCAAGACACAATATTACGGAACGCCGTTTTATATCATATCATATAGCATATATTACGTAACTGTAGAGCATGCATCTCAGCTTGTCAACATACCACGTGGTACTGACGCGCAGTACAATGTCTCCGTGTGCTCGCTCGGGTACCGTGCGCATGGCAACGTTGCCGCGGCACGAAGACTCCATGCCACGCGTAGTGTTGAGGGGCAATTTGTCCCCTAGTGAATATGTGGATTAACTATAAGAAAACTTTCTCATTATGTCCACCAGCAGCGCGTGTAATGGAAAAGGACCTTTGAAGGATAACCGCATAACTCTGCAATTTCGAAATTTTCAAAATAATTTGCTAATGAAAATTACTGACCAATGTACGCCGCCGTAAACAACGACAATAAAATAATTTTTCGTGTGTAACTCATGGCCAAATTTTTTTCTCTATGTATCTTTTGATGCCTCAAGGTCGTGAAAATCCTTAACCCGATCACTGCCGCGACCGGATAAATCCGCGCTGCCGCGCAGTACCCCACACGCCGCGAACGGATAAATCCGCGCACATCTTCACACTATTTTAGACGCGTAATAAAACATGAAATTGAAACGTCTCTTTTTGTATCGCCTACCGCCATCTATGGGGATTAATTTTAAGAATTTACTGTCACTCATATTGTTTCAAAAATGTTGTAATCTACATTTTTGTAAATTATTCCATCTGACAGCCGATAGAGCTCGCAAGGGTCATCACTTATCTTAATTTATTACGGGGCATCCCGGAATACGGAAGTGTCGCTGTCGGATTCTTTGTTCACAGAGAGCTTTTTTTTTGATAAAATCAAACGTTTGCCGGTATTTTCTCGCACTTGTGTTGTTTTCTTGTAAAGTTAAGGGATTATGTATTATTATAAATAAGTTTTCAGCGTTATAAGTGTGTTTATTATCAATTATTGTGAAGTGATTTTTATTATCTTGGAATTGGTTCACTTGTTAGTTTTTATAAGTATTATTTTTTGAATTTAGGTTTATTACAATGGCAGAATTTTCAAATAGTGATTATGAAATTCTTCAAACTGCCGAGTCTGATAACAGTGACGTAGAATTTGAATTGCCGGAGTTTTACGAGCCCTTTGAAGACGACGCCGAAATGGTCAATGATAATGTTGAATCAGGGAATGTTGACCAAGATAATCGTGGTGACAGAAGACCCGTCTTTCATTGGGAAAGTGATGCATTTTTACCGCAATGCACAATTTTGATTCTTCTTTTTCCGGCGCTAAATTGCTTACAAATGAAGGTATGCAAGAGGTTGATTTTTTCAAAATTTTTATGCATCAAACATTAGTTGAGCTCATTGTAGCCGAAACTAATCGGCAATATATAAATATAAAAAACAAGAGCACCTCAATAAGCTATAGAATGCAGCAATGGATCGATACAACCGTTGATGAAATGTATATTTTCATGGGTCTCTGTATACTGATGGCAAGAAATACTAGAAACACCATTGAAGAGCATTGGTCCACGGATATTTTATTGCATTCGGCGATTTTTTCCGATGTTATGCCAAGGAATCGCTTCCAAATTTTATTGAGTATGCTCCATTTTTGTAATAATGAGGAACAACCGCCTGGAGATAGACTTTTTAAAATAAAAGCAGTAGTGGACATGATTACAGCTGTATTCAAGGAACAAATGTATCCATACAAGAATGTGTGTATAGACGAGAGTTTGATATTATTCAAAGGTCGGCTGGTTTTCAAACAATATATTCCAAACAAAGCAAGTCGTTTTGGTATAAAACTCTTTGTTATTTGCGATTGTACCACGGGATATGTGTTGAATTTTATTATTTATACGGGATCTACCACTATTTATACAAGGCATGAGGATTTGGGAGTTTCTGGAAGCATCGTGATGACACTAATGGAGCCATACTTAAATCGAGGTCATTCTTTATTTGTAGACAATTGGTATACAAGCCCGTTATTATTTCAGTCACTGTTTGATAAAAAAACAAATGCATGTGGGACTGTCCGCAAAAATAGAAAACAGATGCCAAAATTTAAGGAAAAACTTAAAAAAGGCGAAATGGAGGCTTATCACACAGACTCTATGGCGGCACAATTATGGAAAGATAAAAAAGATGTTACAATGCTTACAACCCTTCACCCAAGCACACTTGCAGAAACAGGAAAAACTCATTATGCTACCAATGAACCAATTAAAAAACCTGAGAGCGTAATAGATTACAACAAAAATATGGGGGCAGTGGATAAATGTGACATGGTGCTATCATCGGTTCATTCTTCAAGAAAGACAATGAGATGGTACAAGAAGATTTTTTTCCACCTTTTAGATCTTTGCCTCTTGAATGCACATGCCATATACCGTGAAAAGACCGGAAACCGTAAACCCATTGCAGATTTTCAATTAGAAATCATACGTCAACTTTTTTATCAGCATCGACAATCATCTGTGCCGAAAGCAGAATCTCTGAGGAAACGGAAATCTGAGTTGCCATCTCGATTAGTAGAGAGGCATTTTGTGGGGAAATTTCCTGAGACCGCACAGAAACAACCAGCATCCAAAAGATGTGTGGTGTGTTCAGCAAAAAAGAAAAGACGAGAATCGCGGTATAGATGTAAACAGTGCGACGTAGCTTTATGTGTGGAACCATGTTTTGAACTGTATCATACGCTGGAGGATTATAGTAGGTAGAAGATAGTGTTTTAGAACATAATAAAAAAAAATCTTACTTTATTTTGTGAACTTGTGACAACCCTGTTTCTATATTTGTGCCAGACAATTTTAGTGATTTAAGTGAAGAAAATGGTATTAATATTTCGTAAAACATCGTAATATGGTGAGTTTTCACATTTTTAAATATAAGCTGCTTTTAAATTTCTCAATTTTATTTTTTTAAATTTGAAAAAAATGCCCGGCATACGGGGATGGTTAGAGTTTTGTATGGCCGGCAGGGAAAAGGTTAACTGTCAGAGGTTTAGTTTTAAATGATTGCTCGTCCAATTATGAATAATCAGTCACCAACCATTGTTGCCATCCAAACATAAATCTCGCAATTGTGATCTAAAATAATGGTTTACCTCAACAGTACTACACACATATGTAAGATTTTGAGAAAATCATACGTTTGTATCCATGTGTACCTACATGTGATAGCTATTCTTTAACATCAAAATTAATAAATCTTTAAAATGCATATTCTGTGCTATTCTGAAAATAGCAATATCGGGATGTCAGATCTTTATCCCAATCTTGACAGGTATGTATAACATTGTATTACAGCCAATTTTAAATCTGACATGTTTAAAATTAATGAAAACAATCATAAAGCTCTAAAACGTAAACAAACTTTAACTTATTCACAATTATGAATAATGAGCTTACTAATTGATTGAATTGATTAATTCAAACATAAAATATCAAAAAAACAGAGTCAGAATGTTACACAATAACTGTCAAGGTACAGAAATAGCAATATTGCTTAGTTCAGAATCTATATGTTAATTGTCCCAAAAATGACACTCATAGTGAATGTTTTTCCATTGCCAGCATAAAAAAATCATATGATTTTTTTAAAGAAACGAGGCTTGTTAAGCCATTTTAAAATACATTTAGATATAATTTAATATGTAAATATTATATGCATTATTTAATACGACGATGATATTTAATGATTATTGATTAGAAATAACGAAATACCACATTTTGTTCAATCAATTCTATTTTTACTTCTGGCAAGTCATATCGAAATTGAATTTTGACACATGACTGACATGACCGCTTGACAGGTGAAACGTGTTTAGATACATCTTTTCTTTATATTATGCAACCAGATTACATGGAAATGAACACGAAACGCATATATATTTATTTTGAGGTTACATCTTACGCCTAAATTGTGAGGTTAAAACGCACACGTCATCTTATGCGTAGTTACTGTTTCTAGGTTAACTTTTCATATAAACGATGGAGAATATATTTGAAAATTATGATGTCGCTATATTATGCACCCAGATTTCATGGAAATGAATGCGAGATGTTACATCTTTACCTAAATTGTGAGGTTAAAACACACACGCTACCTTAAATGTTTATAGCGCCGTTTTTGCGTAAGAGACGCTTCAAGAGCGCTTTACAGGTGTGACATCCCGAAAAAATGAGTTTTTAGGCTCTTATTAGTTAGCTGATTCCACATAGCTGGGCAAGCAAAGTTGAAAGCACGTTCCGCAAACTTGGTGGCTCCAGGTCTCCTTGGTACTACTAGCCTGCAGAGTGCCTCCGATTTAGCTGACCGCAGTGTGAGCCGTCTTCCAGTGATATCGTCTGGGATATAGAGGTCGATCAAATATTGTGGTGCTTTTCTTTGAAGACTTTTGTACACCATCAGAGAGTTTGAAATTTATCCGCTCCGGCAGGCAAAGCCAATGTTGCTGCTTCAGCATTGAGGATATCCGCGAGAACTTTGATGCCTTAAAAATAAGCCTCGCCGCAGCATTCATCACTGACTGAAGTCTGTTGAGCTGAGTCCCAGGCTATCCTGCATATATTGAGTTACAATAATCCAGTCGCGAGATGACGTACTCACTAATCAGTGACTTTACAACGCTTTGCTAATTCACGCATATATGGTCATAATCGTAGAACAACGACACATGTGATTTTTCTCAGGTTTGCAGGAGAGCAGTTTGAAGTTTTATTTACATAAAGACACTTTATGTCATAGCTTGATAACTACAAAAGATTTTCATTTGAAACTTGGGTTAGTCATTATACTGGACAAATTATAAAAAGAGCAGCATAGGAAGACTTTGAATACAATATAACAACGCCTTCCGTATGATGTTTGGCCTTCCCAGATATTGCAGCGCTTCCGGTATGTTCACTGAGGGGCGTGTTCCCAACTTTGAAGCTCTCATAAGATCCAGGGTGGCAGGGATGAGGGAAAGGATATACAGCTCCGGAAATATCTTCATCCTGGAAGCCCGCCTTACACCAGCATCCAGCATCGATGCACACTGGAGAAAGATACTGGCCCCGTATAATTGACTTGCCATCGCTCGCTAAAGCCGCTAATATACGATATTTTACCATATATTTCTTTTAATACTTCTCCTCTATTTTACATGATTTTATTATTTCTCTTTTATTTTATATAATATTTTTAATGTGTGTACCTACTTTTATATGGAATGTGTCTGATTGCACAAACCTCCCCACATTCTGGAATAAAGTTATATTTATTTATTTATTATTTAAAGTGCATACCTTTAAAACCTCAAATATAGTCAGAGCAGTACAACGACGTTTTTACACATGCTGCATTGTTCTACGATCGCAAATCAGAACCGTCGTTATACGAAGTTGGTATAACAATTAAATTAATGAGAAAAATACACTTCTTATATACCATTAGATGGCTTCTTTTTTTCATTTTTTAACGATCCAAAAAACTCAAAATGGAATTTTTTGCACATCCGTCATTGTTCTACGATCATGACGATATACCACCGATTGTTGAATGTTAGATTATCAGCCGTATTCTAGCTACTTATCTATATAAATTTTATATATTTCAAATTTACTCATACCTTTTTTTACATAACAAAAAAATTAAGGATTTAAAAATAAAACATTGTTTCTACGAATTACATTTAAGTGATTTGTAGACCTCTTTCTACTTAAGAAAGACAATCGAATTAGTATGTATAAGCCGCGCCGTGTGTTGGTGTTTACCTATACCCGTAAATACCAACACAGTGAAACAACGTGAGTCGTACGCACGGCTTGCACATCCTAATTCATAACTCTGTTTCTTTTTAATGGAGAAGAAATTGTAATGCTTCGAAATGGTGTCTTACTAACTTCTGTCAATTGACCATTCACACATAGACATTCTGAATTAAATGTGAAGTGAATCTAGAAGTCAAAATCATATTTAATGAAATGCATTCCGTAGCAGATGTTTCATGTGTAAACATTCAATATTTTTAAACTATAACTGGTTGCGGATATTTTATACAAACCGTATGTTATTCTGAGAGATGATTCTCGACGTTTCATTGAAAACTTATTCAACGTCATCAAGAGGACGACCTTTACCCACGTCTGTCCTCTACCACCGCGGTTAAAGGTCGTCCTCCTGATGATGTTGAATAAGTTTTCAACGAAATGTCGAGAATCGTCTCTCGGAATAACATACGGTTCGTATAAAATATCCACAACCAGTTATAGAATATTATGTCTAAAGACCGTAATAACAACGTTAACTCTTTAATAATCCAATTTTTTGCCCAAAGAATGAACACGCTTAGTTGGCTTGGATGTATTTGGACTGTTAGAAGGTCTAATGTTTACATACAATTGAATTGATTGTATTTTTAATGATGATGGTGGTTTAGATATAAATGAACATTTTAATTTACCAGTTGAATTTTCAAACATTATAATAAAAGGAAATTATTATTCTTCATAGAAATTTATCCGTTGGTGATGGCTTATTCAAGGGATTGTTGAAACTGGTTGTTTTACACAAAATATTGTATTCATTGAGAATTTAAATTATTTTTAAATTTAACCCTATAATTTCAATTCTTTAGTTTATTTATATGCTTTTAATAACATTTTGACGATAATTATCTTTAAAAACTCTAGGTGAACATACATACAGGTATAGCGTGTATCAGTTTCCTAATATACAGTAAAATCCCGTTAATTCGAATCCCAATAATTTGAAATTCCCTATAATTCGACATTTTAAAATAAAAAAGTCCCAAATGTTAATTTTTAAATAGATTTACCCCGTTAATTCGAAAATAATGCAGTAATTCGTAAATTAATTTTTCAAAGTTTAAATTAGACTAATTTGAAAAAAGATTTTGATTTTTTCGCAAGTGAAAATAGTAAATATGTCAATATTGGGTAGGTAAAAATATTGCTATGCAGCAAACACAATTATGCAGTAAATATGTTGCTATGCAGCAAACACAATTGGCCGCGCAGCGGCCATAATTGGCCGCGAAGCGGCCACAATAGCAAAAATGGAAATTTGTCAGATAGCAAACACAATTGGCCGCGAAGCGGCCACAATAGCAAAAATGGAAATTTGTCAGATAGCAAACACAATTGGCCGCGAAGCGGCCACAATAGCCGCCCGCAGGGCCTAGCAGTAAGCAATCGGCGATAGCCGATTGCTTTCCTGCTAGTATGGATGATTGTATTATTTCAGTGCAGACAGATTGAGGAGTGTCAGCAAATGCTACCTGCCATAATAAACAAAGATAATAATAGATCAGCAGCTGTGACCCAATTAGACTAGCCATAATGTGTTAACAGGTGATGTCTTTATATTCCATCCTGCTTAAAGCTACTAACAAGTTCAGATACTGTTGCATTAGAATGCTTTTAAGTCATGAATGAACAAATGAGAGTTCATTTACTCCATAAGAATAAATGTAAACACGTCTGTATATTCTGGACAGCTCATGAGGCAATATCTTGTCATATCGAAATTTAAAGGACACAAGAAAATTTTGAAAAACGCAAAACCCAGTTAATAGTGATGGAATTTTAACCGTCTACACAATAATCATTACTTGAGATTTATATCTGATTATATCGATGACTGATAACTGATTTTTCGCAATTCAATATAAGACTCCTCTGAAGTTTTTTCCACTAGTTACGAGACCCTGTACGTGTTTATCCTTAGTACAAATGTTGAAATCTGATAAAAATTGAGACACAATACGTGAATAAAAGTGACATACCGGTGTATTTCTTGAGGTTGTGCAGAGCCCGACAGAGCCGTCGGAGCTCCTCCTCCCGGGCATTGCCTAGAATGGTTTTCAAGTCCCGTTCTGATTTGTCCTGCAGAGCCTCCAGGCTACGCATTCTCCCACACACCATCTGGGACACACGCAAATATATATCAAATCATTTTTCAATATCCATTTTATAATCCCATGTCGTGTCAAAATGGATATTAATAAAAAAGGGCAAAATACAGAATTAATGAATATGTTATTAAATAAAAGAGACTTATTTTGATTTTGGTAATATTTGTATTTTTTCTTGTATTGTTGATTTGTATTTGAGTTTATAAGATCTATTGTAATTAATTAATATGAATGTATTTTTGGTAAATACAATTTATTTATATATATGTATTGATGCACCTACAGACAAATATCAATGTGATGTTTTGTGGGTCTGAGATGCAAAAGAAAAAAAAAAATTAATAAAAAAATATATATATATTACAGTATTATTTAGTTCTTGTAACCGGGAATAGGATATTCTGCAACATTTTCTGGCCAGAACTTTACAGATGCACTTGGGTTTATCAAAATTGGATGAGAAACTTACATTGTGACTTGATTGACAAAGTGAAATTACTGACGTTAACCGGCCGGGTTCCGGAGAGCAGATCTGCGCGAAAACTTTTGCACCCTCTGTGTGCCGGAGCGCAGATCTGCGCTCCCTAGACAAGTATGCGGATTCAGCCTATTCTACTTGCGTTTATGGGTTTTTAAAGCTTATCATTGGTTGTATCTCAAGTTTTTGAATGAATGAGCGAGTTCTATTTGTCAAGTAACCTCATTTGATTTACAACAAAATGTAATGTCTCACATAAAAACTTTGCAAATTTCAATGATTTTTTTTTTAATATAAGTATTTTTTAAACTTAAATCCAATTAATAAAATACAATTTAACTTAAATCCACATAAACTAACAATATCATTGTGATTATACTTAAAATGAGCAATAATATTTGGTATAATATTAAATTCAACGTGAAGTGATATGTAGAGATTTTGCACTAGACAATTTTCAAAAAGTTGTCAATGGACATCAAAATCATATCTTTTTTTTTATCAAAATCATATCTTTTTTTTTCAAAATAAAATATCATTGGAAAAAACTTGCACCTCAGAAATCACCTTGATTTTTAGTGATAATGAGTGCCTGCATAAATGGTCATTGGACTATGAGTATTGATAGTCAGTATTCCGCTGTTGATACCTTATTTATTACATAGATCATAAGATGCATCTTTATTTTTGTAAGATTAAAATTAAAATAAAAAAACTAAATAACAAATTACAAAAATAAAAAATTAATTTTAACGCAAATATGAAAGATCTATTGCATATTTATACACTTTGATGGTCAGAAATATCGGCTTCAGTTTATGATTTATATGAATCACAAACATGCGACTTATAATCAACGTACTTAATACTATAATTATTTTGCAACCCTTAATCATTTTATATTTTTTACTGCTAGATTTCTTACTTAAGTAGTTTTGTAGTGCTTTAAAGCATTCTTAACAGAAACATGACTACAAATTGTTAGTGCCAAATAAATATTGAATTTTCAGCTACATTTAATGCTTTATCATCTGATTTATTAGATGAGGATAATGATAGAATGGGATGGTGTTGTCATCAAGTTACGAATGACCTTCACTTCTAATCCTCAAGGTTTTCTGTGTGAGGAGATCCAATATACTGGAATGGCTTGATTATTTTCTACATTCATAAGTACCTTTTTACAAGATAAGATATTGATTAGTCAAAACAAGATTTGGACACAATTCTTGTGAGTATTAATCGTATAGCGGCCACATAACCTAGCACCAGAAGATTTGTTTTCTGATTCAGGGACTCGAATTTGATATTCGCTTTATAATAAGAAATATTTTTCAAGAGAAAAAGAAATTTACAAAAACACACCAATGTTTTTAGATTCACAATCAATGTCATAAATACAGCAAATGAATAAACATTTTTTTTAACTGTATAATGCGACAAACATAATTTATTTTTAACCATTAATATATGTTATATATATTCAGTACAACAGATTTAAAAATAAGTACTTACATGAGGCATATAAAAATTCTAAATGGAATAAAAATTTATTTTAAATTTATTTTTACAATTTTATTTGTGCATCTTTGTATCTTATTGTCTATTGACAGATGCCGGTCTAGTCAACAGAAATTGAATCAAAACAATAAATAGAAACAATTTGCTGACTATTCATTTAGGGTGTAAACTACTTTCAGTTCTTCTGAGATGCGAAATATTTTCATGTCAATTGTTTTATATATTCCATATATAAAAATGGATGGAATTGCATAGTATTTTATCGGGACCAAACAATTTTCATGTCAAACATATTCCACTGTATTTAGAATTTAATCTGCGGGTTTATGAACATATGTAAGTTGTAATGAGCGATGTTGTAACTTAAATAGAAAGTATTTGTAATGACAAATGTATTTTTACAAAACTAAAAACAATAAACACAACCAAAAGATTTTTTAAATAACACAATTTATGGAACATGAGCTTTCAAAATGTTTTGCAACATACATTCTTCTAAATCTCTGTATCAGACCAGAAACTTGATTATCATTCAATGATACAGTGAGATAATGCACGCTTGAACAAAGCATATTGCAAGATATTGTACCTCAATGGAATGGGGACCTCACCTTAATGGACTCCTGGCCGAGCCCCACCACCTGCAGCCACTGCGTGAGGGAAGGGATGTTGCGCAACTCTGGAGGAACGTCCTCCTCGCGAAGTTTGGCCTTGGTCACTAGCTGGCGCGAGAAAAGCTTTATCAGCTTACCCTGAAAGGTAACCAAAGTTACCATATCATGTGCCACTTCAAGTCAATTTGTGGGAGGATTTCATTTATTATTAATTGACTCAATGAAAAAAATCTCGAGAGCTGAGTTGGTATGCACTAGCCTGCTTCGAAAATCGAGGATTCGATCCCCGCACCCGGCATAAGTTAACACTAGTTACACAGAAGGAACCTAGGATGAAAATAGGAGAAAAAAATATGCCCCCATATATCAAAATGATGTTGACATTTATTTTTTCTTAAATGAGAATAAATAAATAACTCGCGCTAAAGTGACAATTGCTGCGAAGTTGTGATAGATCTGGAGGAAGGCGCGATTTGGTTCAAGGGCAAACAAAATTCAATGCCAACTCGAGCTCGAAAAAGAAAATTCTCAGGGCGTGGGTAATGATCACCTCCAGAGTCCGGATCTCCTGCTGCGTCAGCTCTGCACTTGTTGCGCATTGTGTCCTCAGGCCGTCCAATCTGTCTGACGAAACGTCAATCATAGACTGGACCACCTGAACCGCGTCCAGCGCTTTCCTTATTCCCTGTTCGCCGTCTTCATCTGCCATCACAGCAGCCGCGGAAACAACAACTCGGTTATCCTGCCGCTATATGTGTACACAAGGGCGGATATTTAACACAAATGTCATTTTTTCGAGTGAATACACAAAACACTAATTACAATTACTTCGCCACCCCGCGGCCATGACAGATAAAACAAAGTCAAGGGTGAACCCATAGATTTGTAACTGCATTGATAGAATATCAACCCTCGATTTTAAGCTAGATCCACACTTACAGGCTACCAAGCGACGCAGAGCAAAATATCTTATCATTTTCTTACTGTCTCCGTGACATTTGGTTAATAAATTAACTTTTTCATGTCGTGCCATATTATCATCTAGACAGGGCCGTACATTATACCTATAACGTTTAAAAGGTAGTTCAGCATTAATAATTAAGAGTAGGTAAGTATAAATAAAATAATTTTATAATATAATATGATCATACGTCTATGTTCTTAGATAATATTTTTGAACATAACTTTAAAAACCACCTGATCGTATATGTGATCGCTATTAACTATTTTTCTCTGTAATAGTAATAATACTAAAATATTGTTTGTTGTATATTTTTTTGGATTGATTTCTATATCAATCCAAACGCATTTTACATACCGCTTTGAATATATATTTCAAGTTGTTCAGTCTTTAAGATTATCTTGAACTCGTTTGTGCCATGAGCACTTCAAAAAGTAATCAATTTATATGTGTTCTGAGACATTTCATCGTCACGGGTGGGACATTTTTCTAATAAATTGTCATATATGTTAAAATTATACAAGATACATATATGCAATTTGTAATATTTCTTTGTGTAGAAAGCAACTTATTCTATATTCAATCAATAATTGAGCAACAGAACATAAACGAAATGTTTTTGACAAATATTTCTAATAACTAAATGGATGTCTTTTTTGTCCCACCCGTGACAGAAGAACGTACCTATCAGTATTATCTCCAAACAAAATAAAATAGGGCTTATGTTCTGTTGCTCAATTATTGATTGAAGATAGAATAAATATTACAAATTGCATATATGTTATAAAATTTTAACATATGTATGACAATTTATTAGGAAAATGTCCCGACGATGGAATGCCTCTTTTATTAAGAACTATTACTCAACATATTTTATTTACTGTTATTATAAAAGTTTTCTCCCTTTTGGGATTATGGTAATTCTTTGGATTTTGGAAAAGAATTATATCTCATTACTTATCATCACGCCATTAGTTCGTATTGTTTTCGAATGAAATTGATCAAGTCATAAATGTATCAGTAAATATTATATAGAGTATTATGAAAAATGTAAATAATGAGTAAAATAATATAAATGATATTAACAATATTAAATGAATTAAAAATTATCTCTAAAGATGTTTTTTTAAAGATGTTTAATATACACAAACACAAAACAAAAATGTTACAAAAAAACACATTCCCTGATAGACCCAATCCCCTTTCTATAAAACTAAGTATTTAAGATTTAGTAAATTTTTTGATATACATACATATTTATGTTATCAGTTTTAGTAATTACATCTCGCGAAAAATTACAAAAAATTATAGATTTAAAAATTGTTTTCTATGTTGGTAAGGGTATTGATATTCTTCTATAATGTTGGCGTACCTGCTTGCTGCTGACTTTAGTTTAACTTCGTTTGCAAATAAAATTTCAAACTTCAAACTGGTCTGCGCGGAAATTGTTCTGTCCGCCATCCCTGTCGCGTTTTCTTCCATTTATTCTTATATTTCTTTTAATGAATCGTGCTATAAATTAAGTTAACACTTAAGCGAATTAGGAATGATATTATGTTTCTCTATAACGTGATTTACCCGTTATTTTTTACCGTAATCACCCAAGGTTTGTGTACTTTGTGTGTTTCATTGATTTTTCGCAATCTGTTTTGAATATTGCTGTCAGCGATCGCGGTGTGTATAATTATTGCAAATGTTTCAGTGCTTTATCTCGTCTCGGGCGCCACTATTCGGGAGTATGCGGCGGATGTCGGAGCGAATATCACAATTCCGTGCGCGGGATTGTCTAAGCTGACGAATGTTGACAATGTGATGTGGGTCTTCCGAGGGAAAGGAGACAGGCAAATTAGCAACCACACTATCAAAGTAGGTGGTCAATTTCGTATTTACTCTTATTTAATTATCCCGGGTATGTTAGAATTATTTTTTTACAAAACACATCACTGTCTCTGAGTTAGTAGTAGAATATATATCATTAAAACGGCTTCAGTCTATTTATATCCTACCGTTAATTTGGCGTCCTCCGAAATGTAAACATATTTTTTGTTTACACATCAAACCAGCGTTTATTTTACAAACCATTCATGAAAATTATTTAAAGTAGATTTTCTTGTTTTCATTAATATCCTTTGAACCTAACTGATCCATGATTTAAGTAGTTAAGTTAGTATATGTGTCAAGTCCATGGCCGTACTTACTTGATATTGAATAAGATGGGGTCGTGAGTGAATCATTCCCTCATTTTGATCAGGGCTGACACATTTATAATCTAGTTAAAGTATTTATTCTTGCATAATTAAATCCCCTTGTAAACAAAACATAATTTTTTCAATAAATATTGTTTTTATTTTAAATATATTTTGGTGGTCTGTGAAAAATAGGCTATTTCATTTGTTTCTACATTTGATAAGCCAATTTTAATCATTTCAAAATTTGTATTTCACTTGCAAGTGCAAATGCTTAAGAGCTAAACAATTATTGTGATTGGGATTGCTATTTGATTCTAATAATGATTTGTAAGTGCGATTAAGCTGTTGGTGATTTAGTTTAGGGAAGACTGGGGACACTTGATCCTTATGGGAGACTAGGTACGCGAGATTTACAGAATTTCTATGAACATAGCATTATTTTTAACTGACAATATTAGTAGTCTATTGTACATCAGTCACACGTAACATTTATACAATGGCGAACGGTTTGGTGTTAGCTGATGGAAAAACGTATTTTTTGTGTTTTAATTTTGATTAAACAGTTATTTAAAAAAGGTGTTAGAGATGGTTAAGTCTTCAATACAAGTCAGTATCTATATACATCATTTTCGCACAAAGAAGCAAAAAATATTTTTTTATAAATAACATTTTCTACCCTCAACCCAGTTAGATCCGGTTGTTTCAAGTTCGATCAAAGTAAGCGGTCGATCAAAGTATAGATTTTTACGAAAACGGATCGTCTGATTGGTGGAGAATGTAAAAATCTATGCTTTAAAAGAACGCTTACTTGAATCCAACTTGAAACAACCGGCCCTTAGAGAACACTTGGTACACAAACTTATGGGAGATTTGATCCCCCGGTGATTATTGTTTTTTTGTTTTTCTTTTGAGATCCAGTATGCCTACAGTATATAAAATGAGAGAAGATGCTCGGGAAAGAAGACTGATCGATAAAAAAATCTTTTAGTTTTTAGCAGTATGTTTTAGGCGGTAAAAGTATTTGTGGGACCATAACAGCTCACAGATTAGCAGCCATGACTCTCAAAAGATATGTCAGGAAAACAAACAATGCTACACATTCAATTGACCATTCATTCTCCTGACTATCGATAATCACAAATATATCAATCCGGAAAACCAGTTCTCGTAAATGAGTGGAAATCTAGGTAACAAAAGAAGATTTGCGAAGCTAAAGCAAAAGTAGTAAAATATTAATTAAATTCGCAAGATGAAAAACTCCCAACATCAGAAGATGGCAAAGAAGGGCAAATACCGCCATCTACTGAATCAGACTGAAAATCAATGATGAACATTTCAAGTGGCTATTAAAGATGTTATTGGTGCAATCGCTAAATTTCAAGATGTGAAGAGACTACCTTCTCCAAAAATTATATCATCATCATATTTAATTATTTATATGCCGAATTATTGTTTTAAGCAGAAATTATTTAGGAATATTGAATGATTTTGTTAAAATGAATAATTGTGTACCTGTGTACTTAAAATGACAGTTGAAGAAAAGTAAAGATGTTGTTAAAAGTCAGTTTAATGAACAATGATAACAATATTTGCAATATTATCGTGTGTCCCTATATATAATATGGGAGACATGCTTCACCCGAGTCAAGTCATCCATAGTGTGGGGATCAATGGGACATTATATGGGACACTTGGTCCCATTTCCTTCCTCTACTTTTACTGGGATAATTACAACAATTGTAAACCAATGTAAATACTTAAATACCGAGTATACACAATTAAATTCCACGTCTTCGAGTACAAGCACATTTGAAATATGATGTATAATAAGGGAATTAGAGATAAAAATAAAAGGGGGGTCAAGTGTCCCCCAGTCCCCAGATATATTTTATTCCAGAGATTGGTCACCAAATTACTAATAATCAGTCACCAATCGTTGTAACAATCGAATTACACAATCACAGTTAAAATAATAAAAAGTTTTCTTTTTACTAATACATGATTATAAATGTTTCAAAATAATTCATTATTTTATTGAATAAAAATTTATATTTTTATAGTAGTTTTCATTTAAAACAATAATAATTTCATTATTATAAAATTTCCCGACCCTGTTAGGTAAATGATTTACAGATTCATTCAATTCAAGATAATTCCCCAACGTCAGCCAATTGAAGTCTACATAAATCAAAACCACCTTGGGCAATGCATTAAACATCGCTACCAAGGCTAATCGCCGCACTTATCTGCTGCCCATACTAGTATCTAATTGGTAACAACATTACTAGGTTTTATGTGCCTTGCATGTTCAGGTAGTAATTTGCCTTCACAATTACCTTATTGTACGCCTGACATAAAGTGAATTGTGATATAAAAAATCACTATCAGGTTTAATAGACAAAATGTCAATAAAATTGTCTAAAAATAATTTCGTAATTTACTTTTGTCAATTCAACAGCACTCACTCTGACATCTTCAAGCATAACAAAAGTATTTTGGATTCATAGTGACATATTCAATTGTAATAAATAGTTGGAAATTGTTTTCAGCGTTGAAGCCGAGATGTATCTGTATAAAGATGTTTGTTATTTCAATTCATGTTAAAAAAAAAAGCATGACATGTCTCAGATTGTGTTGTTCATCTACAGTTAATTATGTTTTTTTCTTTACAAATATTATCTAAATTTTATTTCCAATTGTTGGTTTTCTTTCAAATAGGTACCCTTAGCAACTTTCTTACACATTGTTCCGCCACACACAAATAACTTTTTAAACTCAGTTTCATAACACATTTTAGCCAGCTTGCCCTGTGTTTTAAAACTTTTTAATAATCAATGATTTAATAATTCTAACGAATTTGAAAATAGTCACAGGGGCCATAGAAATCACAACACATGCGTAACCAGATCTATTCAGATAAAACCGTGTTTGTGCCGGTATTTATTCAGATATAACTAGAAAATCTTTAACAACAGTCACATCCGAAGACACTAGCTTTAATGATCTAAGCAAATAGATCCACTCCTGTATCAACTTATTTACATTGCAGATTAGCACCTTTCTAGAGTCCAACTATCTTCTATATGGCTATATCTTCTCTATATCTTCTCATGGCCATTATATAAGTTTTTATCATTGAAAAAAATATTTTTCTAAATACATTCATGTTTTAAGAATATCAGATATTTAATTATTCACTTATTAACCGGGAAGGTTGCAATCAGCAGGGGCGTGCAATGAGAACAAGAAGCATGACTTTTATTTAAACATACACTTGGAAAAAAATCCAACTTAAATATTTATCTGGCAGAATATTATGAGATACATCCCTTATTTCGGTTTCTTTTTAAAATATATGCTTAGGAAAAAGTCATGTTCTCACGCACGCCCCTGCTGATTGCAACCTTCCCAGACCCAAGATTCAAGACTATTTTGGGGCTGTTGAAGCTTAACCTTTTAAATCCCAGAGGTTTTAAAAAAAATATTGCCACACAGTGACAGGTTTCAGTACAACACTATAAGGCTTAATTGTCTAAAACTGCTGGGTATTGTCGTCCACAAATAGCAGATTGACTTTAAATGTACAGCATTAACAATCATGCTTAATCCTCTTTTTGCAAGGTTGAAGTGAATGTAATCACACACATGGTGTGGCGCGTAAACACGCTCATCGAAAATCATCACGAAAATCTTGTTGGAATATATAAAAATATCTTGCGATGAATCTTCCAACAGTGGAAGTTCATCGTCATCTCTTACGCCTGCTAAAAGAAACAGGTGACGAGACTGGATCATCTGTCACTCGCATAACTTGGGATGGTTTCAACAAACTGACAAATGAAAATAATAGTCAGTCAGGATCAAGAAAATAACGCAATTGCAAGTGAGATTGACTGAATGAAAATCTGGTATCCACCGTATTGAGCTACTATCTGGTATCCGGCCGAATAGTAAAGCTAGGCTGGATACTGGATAGTTACCAGATATCCATTTCATCTCTAATAATAACTGACAGAGAGCTGAAATTTAAACATGTAAAAATACATTTTTAGTATTTTATAATTTTGTACAACAATTTTCTACTAATGAATATGTGTGGATTTGTACAACAATTCTCTAATAATGAATATTACAGTAATGGAATGAAGGAATGAACCTATCTTTAAATGTCCCCAAATGTCAAGTGATGAGATTTTCCCACATCCGAACAGTAGTACACTATGATTACAAAATTGATAGATAAGTTTTGAGTGTGGTAGATGAAATAAGAGATCTAGGCGTAATTGTTGACAAAAAGTTTTCTTTAGTCCCACATATCAACTCAACAGTTGATAGAGGATTAAGAACTTTAGGTTTCTTACTTAGGTTAAGCAAAGATTTCAAGAAAATTGAAACATTCATATTATTATTTAAGACCCTGATTCGACCAATACTAGAATTTAATACAGTTGTATGGAGCCCTCATTATACAGTTCACATGAATAATATAGAGTAAGTCCAAAATAAGTTTCTTAGATTTATCAATTATAAACTTAACATTCCTTCAAGTAATATTGATTACAATATTCTTAGACCTTTTAGCAGTCTTGATAAACTAGAGACTAGAAGAATAGTGACGGACTTTCTCTTTTTACACGAACTAATAAATGGTATTATCGACTGTCCTCAACTACTAGAACGTATCTGCTTGAACGTATCTTGTGACTTCTAGTTATGTGAGACGTGTCCCGTCTCACATAACTAGAAGTCACACAGGTTTTGCCGTGGAAACTGTAGCTACTAACTATACCTTTAATTCCCTACTGCAAGGGCTTCCTAGACTGGCAAACAGATACGAGCAACTGGACGTCTTTGCCAATAACTGTATATTATTCAAACATGTATTAAAAGGAGTATTGAAAGATTACTAGTATTTGTCGAATTGGACTTAAATAATTGATTTGTATTTATATTTTTTATTACAGTACGGCCACTGTATGATGGCACTTTTGACGTTTAGACTTACATGAAGTTTCGTAATTAATGACAGCTAAACATTGGAGGACAAATGCTATACTTTATTGCGCGAACGCCAGAGTAGTGATGTCCATCAACATTAAATATGGAATGAGCGAAATGATTCAAAATGTTATAGGATATTGATTGCCTGTATAATATGCGTAGAATACGCAGAATAAGTATCCAAAATAACAACAAATCTGACAGATCGATTGTGCCTTCTAAATATGATCTTTTTCTATGGCTTTATTAGAGGGTAAAGAAAACGGCTACAAAACAAAAGACGGATCAGATCGGGTGATGTTTTTTTGTCTCTTTTTCTCTCATGTGTCGCCATATTGTTTAAACTGAGTAAGCTCTATTTTACCACGTATAAAAGTTTGGTAAAATGCTTTATTATCCCTCTGTATATTGTAGATACTCTAAGGTTTTGACAGTTTTATTTTAACATTGTTACGGAAAGAACGAATGAGTGCACGCTGTGATTACGATATTGTTTTTTACCTGGCTTTAGATTTCGGACATTGATACTTTTATATTTTGACCCCTGCTCGTTAATTTGGACTTTGTTTTTATCTTTTTTATGTACAAAGACTTTCTCAACTCACACCGTGCGACGAATTTTTTTTTCGACTGAATTTTTTCGTTAATGATTTTAAGTGTGTCACAACACTATTACGATCTGTCAAAAATGCCATCTTACGATGGCTCGAGTATATAATATGACTTTCAAAGCTTGTGCTATATATATATCTTTTCACTCTACATTATTACTTTTTTTTGTTTTAAAATTTCTATTAAATTATGTTTTTCTTATGCTTCTGCTTTTTATATACTTGCTTTTTACTTTATATTATATTTATCTTTGTATTATCTATATTTTAAGTATTTTCTTTTCTCTTTATGTCATTATTATGTTTACATGTTATTGTTTCTTTATCTTTAAACTATATATTCTGTTAATGTACACCTACCTATCTCTTGTAAAAGCCCTATAGGGCGTTAATTAATAAATAAATAAAAATAAATGTGTCTTCGCAGCCGGATGGCGGCTTGCTGTTGCACAGCGTGAGTGTGAACGACACGGGGAACTACAGCTGCTCCGTCGAGGGCAAGGGAAACAATAACTCCATGCGGTTGGACGATGTGCTGGCCCGGCTCACTGTCAGAAGTAAGGATAAACTCATTAAGTTTCACTAGCACGTCTTCCCTCTACGAATGAATGTCCAATGTTTGTTTACAAAAGTTTTTAGTCCAATCTGTTATCCAGGGAGACATGGTGAACTTTCTTGTTCCGTAGACCAACGAGTAAGGTGAATAAATGTAACTCTTAAAGCATGCAGAATCTTCATTTTCAGCATACGTACCTTTTATACAGGTCTATTCTCATTGGTTAAATAACAATCAGAGCTTAAGTGCTATTATATAATATGTATATGTTTGGTCAATGATGTGATAAAACAACTATCCTAATTTCGAATGTCTGTCGGTCGGTAACTTGCTGGAATTACAACTTTAGATAATTAGAGTGTGTCACGCAATTAGCGCGCGGTCCAGGTTACACGCAAGGGTCGTTAGTTGATTATATTATGTCCTGTGGATTATGTATTAGGATAGTCGATTATATCATGTTCTGTGATCTTTCACGGGTTTGCGTCTAGTATTATATTAAGTACTAATATTAATTTATAAGTTGGTAGTTGTCACACATCTACTAATTTATTCATACATGGTGTCCAAATATTAGATTAAAGCCAATATTTCCGCTGTAATAATAGAAATATTGACATTTCACAGATGTCTAGACATTTCTCATAGAAATTTTACATGTATGTAAATAAATACGTTCCGTCTATGTCTTAGTCTTAGGATATTATGATTATATATTATTACAACAACCTTGTTATGCTGAGAATGGGCAGGATATAATGTAAATTATTCTGCAAGAGTGAATATTATATTGTGACTGGTGACTCTTCTGCATTTTTGTTCTTGAACCTTGAAAATTCAAAAATGCGATGACGCATTGCACGTAATGGTTGCGAGTGTTTCGAAGTAATCTTGATGCAATGAACGTTCTTGGGAATACGTTGCATATCTGAGGTTGGCAATACTACGAGTAGTACATGAATTATTGACCTAAAAATGGATAGTCAATATGTTAATGACAACTTTTCCTGTTTTTTGTTATTTCACTTATATTTTTATTTACAATAATGACCATGTGTTATTTTTTGGTCTTTATCTTGTTCTGTCACAATTTATCAAAATATAATAATTTCGTTGTCAGTCTGTCCCGTAACTTCCTGGAATTCACTACTAAAAATGAAATTACATGGCTGGAGAAACACTCGAACCTTGGACGCGCAATGCGGCAACTAACCGACATAACCACCACCGCTTATCCATGGCCCGTCAAAAATATACTACACAGGGTGGCTCATAGCTAGTAGCAAAAACTTTACTTGATATTGATATTGAGTCGAAAATATTGAAGCAACCATGACCGTGTATCATATATATCAAGATATTATAACATTAGTTATGGAGATATGCAATATTAAAGTTAGCATTTTTTTCTTCAATATTTCTGTCATTTTTTGGCAAAAAGTTGAACTATCATTAGAGTAACATATATGAAAAATTCATTCGCTTCAATACAACTCAAATAAAATGAACCTTGTAAAAAATTATATTTTAAATTTTTACAAGGTTTTTATCATTTTATTCAACTTGTATTAAAGCGAATGAATTTTTCATAATCTGGGTGTATGGCAAATTAAATAATAAGTCTGTTTGCCCTCCATGTGGTCTAGCAAAATACCTGCATGTAATTAGAATAATGATTTAGTAACTGTGATCTTTTAAATAAAAATTATATTTTCCTTATTCATTACATATGTATATCTAGGGATGTATCTGATACCGACATATCAGTGATATTGTGGGTTTTACGATATATCAGAATCCTCGATATTTGCCGATACACAAATACATTTTGAATTTTGCACTATAGACAATCCATGTGTAAGCGCGCCATTCTTGTGCTTAATTCGTTTGTGTGTAAACGCGGCACAATTTAACTACACTCAGGGAATCTCCGCATTTCATAATTTCATTCCGCTACGTGCTTGTTGTCAGTTGTTGCTTTCGGTGCATAAAGCCATATATTCGCTAGGGGACAAATTATCCCTCAACAGCACTCGCGGCACAGAGTCTACGTGACGTTGCAACGTCGTGCACTGTTCCGCGACGGCGCGCACAACATAGCGCGGCATTTCTACGTGCCGTGGCAACGTTGCCATGCGCACGGTACACGAGCGAGCTCACAGCAACATTACGCGGAGCGTCAGTACCACGTGGTATGTTTACAAGTGAATACGCATGCGCTGTATCTGTCAAGATGACAGTGTGGGGAAACGAAATTGTTCTTGAACTCATCGAGCTGTATCGATCGAAGATCGCATAGAATGTCCGTCCTTCTTTCTCTTTGCAGTAAATAATTTCGCATTCTCCTATTTTTTCTCCACTTACGTTTCGATAAACTCATTAACATAAACAGATACGCAGTTGACATCATAACCTCATAGGGCGACATTTCCGTGACATGTGGAAAACAATAATTATTTGCAAAAAGGACCTTGTTTTTAATAATATTAAATTTACTACAGTAAAACCTAGTTAATTTGAAATTGCTACCCAAAAAAACATTTCGAATTGCGCGGAACCCCGTTTTCACCAAATGAGATACTGCAGCTGTCATCATAACATCATGGGGTGACATTTCCGCGACAAGATATGCGAGTCCCGGTGTGTACACGTCAAATGACCGCGTCATTGTCCCCGAAACATGAGCGTAGATGTTGATGCGACATGCCGAGCGGAATGTTTCGCGATTTGTTCCCTATTGAATACATGGCTTAATAAAATAAATAATTAATTTCTTTGTGGTTGTGACGACGGCCCAACCAAGTTCTGAGCCATCTAAGAGACGTGGGATACGAAGCGTTTGTGAAAATATTATTAAAAAGGCTGAAGAAGATGAGCCTCTCTTTCTTTTGAGCACTGGTTCTCTCGATGAAGTACTCGAGAGACACGCAAGATCACTAAATATATCAAGAGAAGCAGATCCTCTGTTTTCTCTAGCGCAGTGATGTTCTATATCCAAATTTGAAAAAAAATGGCACAAAAATATTTCAGTTTCCAAATGAGTTCTGAATCGCATCTGAAAGGCTATTCTCAAAGGCAGTTCTCGTCCCAACAGACTTTACGAAATCGGCTTTCACCAAATAATTTAAGGATGTTGTGTTTCCTGAATAAAAATCTCATTAATGTAAATTTTAATTATTAAATTCTAATTTGAACGTAATATTGTGTTAAATTACAATTTTTAAAATTTCATTATAGAGTAAACATTCTAAATAAATATTATACAAGTAATTTCTTCTGTTTCAATCTGAATCCACAACCTTTTACGCCTTTAAAATCTTCACTGTCCGCATCGGTATCGGTATCGTCGATACTTTTTATAAATATCGGTATCGCATCGGCAGAAGTGCGTATTGATGCGTCCCTAATTATATCATATTTATCATTTTAAGTGAGGGGCGCATTTCTTAATCTTATATTACTTTTAAATGCATATTTCAAATTGGGCAGTGCTATCCCACCTCATCTGTCGAACCAAACTATTAATATTTTTAACGAAAAATATTAATTAATAAGATATATATTATAGATGTCTTATAGAGATGGAGCTATTTTTTATATGGGAAAGTAGGTATGGAACTTTTTTTGGGTGTTCATAGGGCTTATGACCTATCACCTGGCTGGCTTAAGTGAACACTTAACACAATGTAATATTCACCAATTTCACTCATGATTTTCAGACTTTTTTAGTCTATCATGGGTGGAATTGGTGAATGTTACATTGTGTAAAGTGATCACTCAAGCCAGCCAAACAATAGGTCACTGCTCTATGAACATCCAAAAACATTTCCATACTTACTTTCCCATATAAAAAATAGCTTTGTCTCTAAGAGACATCTATAATATATATCTTCATTAATGATGTCCCCCTGGGGATAAAATCCAGTTAAAAAATACATACTCAAGATACTCTAAAAATATTTATGATTTGCAATGGCAAACGGAGACATGCAATATTTTTTTACTGTCTGGCTGTGAAAATAAGATTAAGTTATGCCTGATTGATTGACAATAGAGTCATGTTGGTTGTGATGAAGGCATATCATCTGAATTGCCAAAGCAATATCGGAGCAGAGAGATTTCCATATATTTTTTATAACATATATATTTTTTAATAGATAGATGTATGCCCTGTCAATATTATTTTTTTTTTTTTTTAAATAGAGATGCGAACACGGAATACGTGTCACATCAATATTCTTACTATTTTCAAACTAAGCTAAACGCTTGTGCTATGAAAATAGGACTAACTTGCTGATCTAGAGTGAGGTTCGAACTAGTGACGTTTGGATCACGAGGCGAGAGTCCTAACCACAAGACCAACAAGCTACTCGAGACTTATTGTTATTATTACTATAGTAGACTCTTTTATAAACTAACTAACTAACCATCATCCCGAATGGGTAGGCAGAGAGGATAGAATGCCATATTCCTCTATCCTGGCACACTAAATTTGCTTCGGCTACATTCACACATCTCATGCATGCTCTACAGTTGTTGAGGCTTTTAACAGTGCCATCCTCGAATACTTGTAGTATCTGATCAGGCCAGGTCTTTCACGGACCTTCCTATTATTCTTGTTGCCTTCAACACTTGCGCCATATATTTTCTTAACCATTCTTTCCTCGCTCATACGTTCTACATGACCAAACCATCTCAGCACTCCTTTCTTTGTTCTATCCACCACACTACAGCCAGCATTACATTCACTTCTAATTTGTTCATTATCACTCTATTGACCAAAGATTTTCCACGCAAGAGTAGCATTTCCACTGCATTCAGTCTACTTTCATTCCTTTTTTGCCAATATCACTTCACTTCCATACATCAGAGTTGGCACTAGAATGCCATTATGTAATGCTAGTCTTGCTTCCATTGACAGGTTCTTATTGTCCATAATTGCTTTGTTACCTGCAGTCACTCTCCTTTTGATATCATTCTCAGCCTTGCCGTCTCTACTAAACATAATTCCCAAATACACAGACTCATCCATTTGTTCTAAGCATTCGTTGTATACAATTACATCATGCTTAGTCACTCTTTCTTTCCTCTCGACCACCATCACTATCGATTAGCTGGCGTTCAATCGAACGCATCATGAACGGATGATGATTGATGATGTTGGTCGAAGATGTATTCTCGATTTACCCGATTTTATGTTCCGTTACATATTTTTAATATTACCATTTACTAGAAAGGTGCATGTTATGTAATTGGATGAAGAATTTTTCAAATAACATCTTCATATTTTAATTTAAACTAAACTGAACTTTGTAATGCACACACGTTGAGCTAATTTAACACAACTAGTTTCGAGAGGAGCAGTCCCTCTCATCATCAAGTGTAATTGATAACTAACCTAAATACAGGAATTTCGAAAATATTTGAGTATAGTAACGGTTTGAATAACAAACAGTTTGGAAACCTTCAAAACCTTCAAAAGAACTTAAATTCTGAGAAAAAACTCATACACAACATCACATTCTAATAAAAGTCTCCGCTGCTCAGCATCTTCCCCTTAAAGACCACACCAATTATTACCCCCACTACTCAGCGACCCATTACCCTACTAAAATATTTTTATATTTTCGTAATTTCTGTTAGTTATAAAAATCACCTGATGATGAGAGGGACTGCTCTCGAAGCTATAGTTGTGTTAAATTAACTCAACGTGTGAACAAAGATCAATTTAGTTTAAAATAAAATAATCTTTTCGCACCACAAAGTAACGGCCATATCAATTAATAACATTTTCATATTTTATTTAAAAAAAAAAAAGATTTTCTTTTACTTTTCCAGTTTATACTTTACAAGTATCGTTTTTTTTAATATTGATTTTTAATGCAGCAATAGGCTACGAGGTTCAATTACTGTAGTCAAACACTTGATAAAAACACCCAGGCTTGAGAGGTCACATCACATATGTAGATGTAATGTGGCCTCACAAGGCATTGACCTTGGAACCTCCGATATAAGAATCCATTATTATGCTTACTGGACGACGGGGGGCCACCTATTATAAAGTATTTTTAAAGTAAGCTACTCGTTTGCTATGAAAATAGGACTAACTTACTGGTCTCCGGGGATGAGGCTCAAACCCTTGATCATTTGATGTCTTTCTGCTAGACCATCAAGCGTATCATACTGAAATGAGTTGGTGTAATAATAGGCTAACCATTGTGTTTGATGGTAATGTGACGTCCATCTGCTGACATTTTTATTATTGACTGTCAGGTGATTTAATTGTTTTGTTTATCAGATCGGTCACGCTCGAGAGACAGGTGAGATTATAAATTGCCAATGTTCGTGACACCTCTGGTGTTGGTCACGTTTTTAATGATTTTATTACTTCGAGCTAAACATTTATTAACATAATATGTATGTAAAATATTTGATGAAAATTTTATTTCAAGTTTGAGTGCATGGAATAAATGTACATTATGGAATTAGGGGAATTACAGCATTATGACAAATCGTCCTTTTGTTGATGGGGATTAATCATATACAATCCAAGAGAAACGCCACATTATAACAAATCATGGAGGAGTATTTTCGTTTCGCAGATTTTTATCTTGTATATTGTGACTTGTTTATTTGTGATATTATGATGATAATGGAACCGTTATTTTAACCTGTTATGCATGGTACTGTTATTTGAGATTTGTGTTTGATGTATCGATTATTTGTTTATTTTGTTTATTTGTGGATGAGCAGCTCGTGGGCTTATATACCCTAAGTTTTTTACAATTTCATTTAAATAATATCCATTGAACAATTTATAAGTACCAACAAAAATTTAACAATACAATTATATATTTAAAAAAAACACAGAAAGAAAAGAGAAAATTAAAATGGAGATTGCTATAACAGAAGAAAATTATTGTATTGAGATTTGTATTTGATGATTAACGATAACTGAGATTTAACTGTTGTCTAGTACCAATGGTC
>JADDOH010003674.1:0-31146 GCA_016648135.1 Agrypnia vestita | reverse complement strand
TTTAGCGCCCCATTGTGCCGGTGAGTTAGAGCGAGATATCCGCAGCACAACAAAAACGCATTCTCGCCATTCATCTGCGCCTCGGTTCATTGTGAAAGTCTGCAATGTTCGTCTTGAAAGGATACGAATGCTACTTGGAAGATTTACCTACCTCGCAAAAAGTGGGCATTATCAGACTATGTCAACGCCGGTACAAAACCTCCATTCGTTATCGGTTCAGCCCGATAAAAGCTCTTCTGCACGTTATAACCAGATTGCGTCCTGACATTTTATTATGATAACGCTTACCGCGTGAAAAGAGTCATAACTCTACAGATAACAGAGGCAGGAAAACGTGCACGCAAAATATGGACTCAATGAAATAAGCGAGTAATATAAATCCATATCCCTATTTTATTTTATGTATCAAGCAAGCAAAAAATTGTATTGTTAAAATCGACAATCTTATTAATAAAGCGGAATGTTTAATTATGCGTAGCAGGATAAGTTCTAAACTGGTGCCATGATATTGTTGCGATAAAAAAAATAAGAATGAGAAGCTTCCAGGGGTTTTCCTAAAGTTCTGGAGTATTCTAGAAAAGTGTGTTCGAGAGCCCAGTTGTGAATTTAGGAGCAATGGACGCCAGCGAAATAATCAGGCGAGTACTTACCGATAGTGTCGAATTAAATAAGTGTGACTTTTATTCTACGAATGATAAATAAAGTATTTCCAGCGATAGGGATGTATTCATATATACTGATACATTTCGAAATAATGTAATTTAAAGAATATCCGACCTCCACCTCCGCGGGTAAAGGTTGTCCTCCTGATGAAGTTGGATAAGTATTCAACGAAACGTCGAGATTCGCTTCTCGATAATACATACGGTTCGTATAAAATATCCGAAAATACATTAAAATATCATTAAATTTTATTCGTGTTAAGTAACTTTGTCCATATAATAATTAAATAATAAATCACTAATTAATAAATCGATATTTAATTTCCAGTGTTTTCATTTGCCTTCCACAGACACGACCCGTGACAATAAGCATAAACATGATGTAACAAATGAAAAATACATAACACGTCAACTCGACACAAAGATGAAAGTAGAAACTCAAGTAGGACAGTGAGGAGGTACCCACCACATACCCAATACCGTTTTATGAGAAATAGCTCCCATATCGGCCATACGCTTTCGCCACCCAATTTGGCATTTTTTATGCTAACGTGGTCATCCTCTCCGCGCTACTTAAACTCACATGACTGCAAGCAGCGCGGAAAGGCATCCACACAAAACCGTTCCACCGTAATCAAAAGCAAACCGTACAATACAAAACAATAGAATGAGATATTATACAGTTTAAAAATTATGGCACAATTTCAAATACGGTCTTGCTCAAGCTGATTGTATATTTGGTAAAGGGGGGATTTTGAAAAGAACGCCATAATTTTTTATTGAAATCGGTTCCTGAGTATTCCATCCGCAATATACCTACGCTGGCAAAAATATGACCCCGCTTTCCCGGGCTGCAATTATTTCAATCGTTATTTTTCTAGGGCTTCCAATTTGGATTTCGAACGATCGTAAAATAAACACCGAATTTGTTCCTTTGTGTTTTTGTTTCGAACAAGTCGACCGCTGTACAATTTCTCATCGGCGTCTTCGGGCGTTCCCAGGAATTTATGCAAATCGCGCGCAAACAGCGATTATCATAACTAACTGGGCAACAGTAACGCGAGTGATGAAAAGTGGAAGCGCCTAACGAACCATTGTGGAAGACTGAACGAGGTATATACGATTCTGTACACACACGGTGGTCGAAACATGACAATTTCTGAATGCATCGGTACACGCATACAATCACAAGGTCTTAGAGATAGCGGAGAGACAGGCTACGTCAAGCCGCCACTAAAACCCTCGAGTCGCCTTATCTAGACGATGACTATCGGACTGGGCAAGTAAGTATGTGACATGTATAAGGTCGAGGGGTAAAGTGGGACCCGCCACAGATCCAGGGCCGTTTTGCGAGCAAAAGTTCCCGTATCGGCCCTACTCTTTCGCCATTCAGATTGGCATTTTTTTAATACGAATGCGCATTTTTTTAAATGAAAAAGCATTCGTGCGGCGTGGTGAAGAAATTGCATAGACTGCCGCACTGTCTGTGGGGTGCATTCATAAAACAAAAAAATCTAAATGAAAAAAAAAATAACAAAATATAAATTTAGTGAGGGGTGAAAGTAGATTCAAATGTTATCCTTGGAGATTAGCTATGACTCTTACAAACTCTTGTACTAGTAATTTGTAATTTTATGCCGCGCGGCCATCCTCTCTTGGCAGCGACAGTGGGCACTTCGGCCATCGGATAGATTACAAAAAATAATTTAAATATTTTGATATTTTTTCCAAATAAGATTCGGCATGAAATTGAATTCATAATTTTTCTATTAATATGGGACCAATAATTTCAATTGCCTGGATAAATACTAATTAGTTATAATTAATCTATAAAACGTGACTTTCTTTATTTACAGATTAGAAGTTCTTTTGAATTTCAGTTTTACATCATATAAATCAGAACACGTACTTAATTTTATTTTTTATTTTTTTTATTTTTTTAAATTTATTATTATTATTTTTTTTTTACATCTCAGACCCACAAAACATCACATTGATATTTGTCTGTAGGTGCATCAATACATATATATAAATAAATTGTATTTACCAAAAATACATTCATATTAATTAATTACAATAGATCTTATAAACTCAAATACAAATCTACAATACTATACAACAAATACAAGAAAAAATACAAATATTACCAAAATCAAAATAAGTCTCTCTTATTTAATAACATATTCATTAATTCTGTATTTTGCCCTTTTTTATTAATATCAATTTTGACACGACATGGGATTTTATTAAATAATTTTGGTATGACATATTTTAATGTTCTTTGTCCATATTTATTTATGACCTTCGGTATTCGTAGTCCTTCTTTAACCATACATCTGGTACTATGTTTATGAATCAATCTATGCTTATATGTCCCATCTTCATGATATCATGTAATTAGTTTGTACCACAAGATAGCATTAATTGGCATAGAGCCTTGTTTCTTGAAGAGTTCCTGTATATCTTTAGTAGCACTTTCTTTATTTATTAATTTTATAGCCGAATTTTGAATATTATGAATTTTTCTAATATTAGTTTTGCAACTTAGACCCCAGCTAGTTATTCCATACCTTATTACTGATTCCGCTAAAGATTGATATATAGTTTTCATAGTCTGTATCGGAACATAGTATTTAATCTTGTGCATACATCCCAATACAGTTCTCAACCTCTTACATACCTTATTTACCTGAATATCCCATTTGAAAAATGTATCTATGGTAATACCAAGATATACGTATTCATTAACTAATTCAATTTTTTCACAATTACACGATGCATTAATTCCGGAATGCAAGCAATCAAAATTATGGGAAATAATATTTATTTGATTAGTCACAGTTATATGAGGTGACCTTACATGCATGACTTTTGTTTTTTTTGCATTAATAATTAAACCCATATCATGAGACCATTTAAGTAAAGCATTATAATCTTCTTGCATACAATTTTCCACCCATCTTACATCCTTGTGGGAGATAACAAGAGCAGTATCATCAGCATACACAAAATGCTTAGCATACTTAAAGATTTTAGACATAGTAGATACATAAATAATATACAGTAGTGGACCAAGAATAGATCCCTGGGGCACCCCAGTATTCGTAAATTTTGGATTACTAAATGTGTCTTTAATTTTTACTAAAATTTCTCTATTTGTTAAGTAATCCACTAGGACTTCAATTAAATTTCCACCTATGCCAATGCTTCTCAAGATTGTTATGAGTGTTTTCCGATTTATTGTATCGAATGCTTTAGAATTATCTATGAATAGTTATGAACTATAGCTACGATAGCTATGAACACTTAAATAAATGTATTTTAATAAAAAATTATAAAATGTATGAAAAACTATTGTTTCTTGAAATTTTTATTATTTTTTAACTATTTAATATTTTTGGTAAATGTTCAAGTATTCTCGAAAACGACCTGTGGTTCAGAGTATTGTATACAGTGAATAATATTATAAATTTTCAGCCGCGAAAGGCTATGAAACCGTCACCATTCAGCGTAGCTAATCGTTATTATAGCGTTTGTGATGGATATTGTTACATAGAGAAATATAGGAACTTACAATTAAAATTGTCAGTGAGACGTACGTTAAGTCCATGTGCAACCAATATCATAAATCTGTCATTATTGGAATTCTCCTTTATTAATAATGTTGTTAATTAATGTAATGTACTTATGTAAATGTGAACATTGCGTACTCACGATTACGTACGCATCAATTTAGATTAGTTGTGGGCTACGATGAATCAAAATAAGGCATGTGATGAGCATTTACAAGGTTTGATGGTCATATTTGAATTGTGACAACCGATTCTCCGGGTGCGCGTCGACAAAATGTTAATCTTTGTAAAATTTTAATTAAAATAAAAAAAGTATCCTATCACAAGTTAAAACGTTTTTACATGAATATGTATGCACAACTTTAATTTCGGTTTTTTTAAATATACCAATTATTCAAAACAAATTGTCAATATTTTGTTGAGTGAATAAATAATAATTATGTCACCGGTTCAAAATTAAGCACTTCAAATTAATTATCTTTTATTGAATACACTAAATCACTGGACACAAACTAAATTGGACCATTATTTCTTAATTCGTACTTATCGTCAATAGATTATCCCACTTGCCTCCGAAATACTTTTTTTCAGGTCGTTTCTACCGTACTGATATGCTCGCTAGCTTTATTATGCACGCAGGTAGATCCTCTGGTACTTTATCGCTGGCAGGATGTCTGTTTCTTTCTATTATCACGACTATTACGAGTCAAAATAAGTATGTATGTTAACGCGCCGAGCCGTCGCCATTTATATACATAAACCTGGTTCCGGAAGTTTTACGGACATTGTTTGCGCATTCTACCGATTTTTAGTTTATTTTTACACGTTGAAAAGTATCGGAAAATACTCGATTATGTGTAGTTTTTCTTATTTCTACAATCTCGTGATAATATTTTTAAAAGCTTCATTAATAAATGAGTATATTAATATATGTATAAAAGATCCAAGAAGCAAACGTAAAGTCAGTAGAGGTACACAAGATTTAACACGTATTTTGGCATTTTGAAAAAAATCGAATACCTATATTAATTTAATTGACAGAATATTACTATATATAAAAATCAAAATAATGTTATAATAATTTTGATATGTAAATTATTAAAAATATATATAATTAAAATTTATTTTGGAGAAATTCTAGTCAATACAGTTTATTTAAAAAAAAATTAACTGCACGCCGATGATAAAAAATCCATGGAATTTAACCGAATTGTTTATGTATTCCTACACAAATGAAATAAAATTAATGAAGATTAAAGGTCTTAATATATCCTAAGGTAGAAACATAATGAATATATTATCCTTTGAAAAGGATTATGCCTTACCCATAAATGGTAGGAATGTAATTTCTATTTTATGGATACTTACATACCAAATTAAGAATATATAATATTACTAAATAGATAAGAGCTATACTTTAAGTAAAGACGTATTCTGACCTTTTCTTAAAGTTCTAAAATATCAGCAGTAACCAGAGCCTCAGTGAGATGTTACTGGATGTACCTGATTACGATATTGTGATTGTTCTCAAATTTGTCGATTCTGTGAACATTCTGATCCACGTTTAATGTTAAGGAAGGGGGTTGAATTACCCCTTAAACCTCCCACAGGAAATAAGGAAAGCGCAACTCTCTCGGTAACATACTGAATACTTGTTTAATCTACATTTTCTTCCAGTAATACGGTCGTTTCAGCAATTTCCAAGCATTTTTGGACGCGTAGGACGTCGATTCGGGGCGCACTTAAATGTGATGATAGGAAAATCACACAAGATTAGGTCTTCGTAGTCATCGGTAAAGAACTTGGGGGATGTTTTCTACAACGTTTGAAAATAGTTAATAAAGGGGTGAACGTTGAATAAATATGGGAGTAATAGGTCGAAATATTGCGCAAGGAGATTCACTGACTTTACGTTGAAATATAAAATGAATACCTTCATCGACAAATTCGTTTAATGTTTATTTATACCGTTATCTAATATATTCATTTTATCTGCAATTATTAGCATTTCGCTCTTGTAAATATGCGACGCATATAGAATTCTATGGTGTTATGGAAGAGGCACACCTATTGCTATTAATAATTTCCACAATTAGGACGGAGAAAATTTTCGGTGAACCTATTGATAATGGCAATAGTTGCCCCTAGTTCGCCGCTATTTGTTTGCGTTAAAATAATTTACTGATTTATTATAAAAATACATTTTGTATACAAACAATTAGCCCATACACTCTGCATTCTGCTTTTCTGAAATTATGAAAATTATGAAAAAATAAATTCGACCTTTTCTTTCTAATAATATATTTATTATCTTTATCTATAAAACTCAATGTCTGTCTGTCTGTTTTTATAATCCTTTCCCTCCGCCTGACATATTTTTGATGCAAATCTGTACCGTTTGACCGATTGGACTCAAAATTTGTTAATTTATTCTTTCAGACTCGGCGGGTAACACAGGCGATATTTCTCCCCTATTATTTTACCCCTTCCCCGCCCCTGACATATTTTCGATGAAAATCTGTACCATTTGACCGATCGGACTCAAAATTTGGAAACTTATTCTTTAGGACTCGGCGGGTAACATAGACTACATTTCCCCTCTCCTCTATTACCTCTTTCTCTTTTTCTGATATATGTTTAATGCAAATCTATACCGTTCGACCGATCAGACTCTAAATTTGGAAATTTATTATTTAGGACTCGGCAAGTAACATAGGTTATATTTCCTCTCTCCCCTTTTACCTTTTCTCCTCCCCCTGATATATTGTCAACGCAAATCTATAGCGTTCGAATCAAATCTTTGCTTCCCCCTACAAATTTATTTTCAACTTAATCCTTAACCCGTGCAACGCCGGGTACGAATGAGCTAGTATATTATATATATTTATTTTTTTTGTAATCAACTACTGCAACTATACAATACGTATTTATTTAATTAATTTATTAAAATAAAAATCGTAACATAATTTATTTGCTACGTTGCAAAGTATAAGACTAGGTATAAATTAAAAAGAGGGATGCTCTTGATTTTTCTTTTTTTCGTTAAACAAAATATCTGTTATTTATACTTATATATAAAGAGATAAAGTTTTTAAGTTTGGATGTAGGAGGTAATCTCCAAAACTACTCTTCCGATTTCAAAAATTTCATTTCATCTTGAGAATGTATTTTCAAGGCGGACATAGGCTATATATTAGGTCCTTACATATGAAATTGGCGTTTAGTATGGGAGGAACCTAAAGCCGATTTTTTTTTATTATAATATATTTATTTAATCAAAGTATGTACCATTGCTATCTATGCACTTTTGCCATCTCATAGGTAGTTCATCGATACCTTTACTAAAAAAACCATTCGGAAGGGAATCAATAAAATCTTTGAAGGCGGTTTGGACTGCCCCATCGGAGTTGAATTTTTTCCTTTGCAAGAAGTTATCCAAATTTCGAAAAAAATGGTAATCTGTTGGGGCAAGGTCCGGAGAGTACGGTGGATGTCTTAGACATTCCAATTGAAGCTCCTCTAATTTGGTAGCCGTCTGTTGTGCAGTGTGTGGTCTAGCGTTATCATGAAGCAGCAGTGGCCTAGAGCGATTAACCAGCCTCGGTTGTTTAGCAGCTAGCTTTTCCATCATGGTTTGCAGTTGCTGACAATAGACATCTGCCGTAATCGTCTGGCAGATTTAAGAAAGCTGTAGTGAACGACACCAGCACTAGTCCACCAAACGCTCACAAGTAACTTTTTTGGAGTCAATTTTCGCTTGGGGCATGGTTTGGCTGGTTCGGCAGGGTTCAGCCATTGCGATGAGCGCTTCCGATTATCGTACAGGATCCACTTTTCATCACAGGTAATGATTCGATTTAAAATCCCTTCATTATTGTGCCGGTTGAGTAATGCAACGCAGCAGTCAACGCGCGTTTGTTGATTTGCTTCACTCAATTCGTGAGGTACCCACCTTTCAAGCTTTTTCACCTTACCAATTTGCTTCAAGTGGATTAAAACAGTTTTATCACTAACACCGCAGCCTGCAGCTAACTCGGATGTGGTTTGCGATGGATCCGCTTCCACAATAGCCTTCAATTCTTCATTATCAACTTTGGTCTCCGGCCGTCCACGGGGCTTGTTCTGCAGGTCGAAATTTCCAGAACGAAAACGTTGGAACCAAAAACGCACTGTGTTTTCTTTTGCGGCACCGTCGCCATACACATCATTAATCCTTCGAGCCGTTTCTGCAGCACTGGTGCCACGGTGGAACTCGTACTCGTAAATAACGCTATATTTCAAGTTTTTCATTTTGTAAACTGAGTGACGCAAAGAAAAAAACAATTGAGGAAAAAACAAATGAATTATAATTTTCAAAACACAAATACATGAGTAAATAGCTGTATAAATTTGGATTTGGAATTCCTAACCAAAGAGAAGATATTTGAGATCAAATTTGCCAGTACGGCAAAACGCCAATTTCATATGTAAGGACCTAATATTATTCCGTAAAATTCCGTAAAAATAAAAATAAAGGGCTTTTCGTGGAGACATATTTTACAATTAAAGTCAAAGAAAAAATGGTCGAGCGATGCGTTTTTTACGAATCCTGCTTTAAGCGTAAGATACATTTAAATACTTTCTATTTGAACTAAGTTGAAGAACTCACAAAAGTTCTATAAAAAAATCCGTAACAACTTATATGTATATATGTTAAGTTAACAAATTGATAAATATAACAAAAAGTTACTTAAAATCTACGCATACGAACCCGGCAGGTAAGATAGTAAATAATAAATGCGTGTTTTCTCGATGCAAATTTAATAATTTTTGAAATAATTCATGTCTCTTGTTCATTTATTCAAAGTATGTAGATATGTATATTCTAAAAAAAGCAATCTAGAAATGTCAAGGTGACATTGTAAATGTAGTATGTAACATTGTAAATGATGTAAAAGCTATGGTTTTTTTATATGTAATAATTTTTTTAAAGCATTTCGAATATAATTTTCATCAGTATGCCATTTTTTCTGCGTGTATTTATATTATATGATAAATCCTTTCACGATACAAGTGGATTGCATCCTGAGAATATTTATTTGTACAGTATCTGTGCAAGCGTAATTCACGCCAACAGTAATATTATTAACTCCAGTCTGAATTTTCCTCAACGCATCGAATTATTCATGCATACTGAAAACTTATAAGAAAATTGGTCTCTTATGTGATAAAGTAGCAGACATGAAAGAATTTCACACATCTTTTGGAAAATTTCACTTTTTTCATAATCATACATATCTTGCGAATTCTTTTGCTACTCGGAAAGCTTTTTAAATATGTTTTCCACACGAGATCTATCCAATACAGTGCATTCATAAAATCGTTTTTAAGTGTAAGTTTTATCTCCGCTGTGAATTTTTAAAATCTAATATTTATTCTCAGACGAATAAGACTTAATATTAGGTCCTTACATATGAAATTGGAGTTTAGTATGGGAGGAACATAAAGCCGATTTTTTTTATTATAATATATTTATTTAATCAAAGTATGTACCATTGCTATCTATGCACTTTTGTCATCTCATAGGTAGTTCATCGATCCCTTTACTAAAAAAACCATTCGGACGGGAATCAATAAAAACTTTGAAGGCGGTTTGGACTGTCCCATCGGAGTTGAATTTTTTCCTTTGCAAGAAGTTATCCAAATTTCGAAAAAAATGGTAATCTGTTGGGGCAAGGTACGGAGAGTACGGTGGATGTCTTAGACATTCCAATTGAAGCTCCTCTAATTTGGTAGCCGTCTGTTGTGCAGTGTGTGGTCTAGCGTTATCATGAAGCAGCAGTGGCCTAGAGCGATTAACCAGCCTCGGTTGTTTAGCAGCTAGCTTTTCCATCATGGTTTGCAGTTGCTGACAAAGACATCTGCCGTAATCGTCTGGCCAGATTTAAGAAAGCTGTAGTGAACGACACCAGCACTAGTCCACCAAACGCTCACAAGTAACTTTTTTGGAGTCAATTTTCGCTTGGGGCATGGTTTGCTGGTTCGGCAGGGTTCAGCCATTGCGATGAGCGCTTCCGATTATCGTACAGGATCCACTTTTCATCACAGGTAATGATTCGATTTAAAATCCCTTCATTATTGTGCCGGTTGAGTAATGCAACGCAGCAGTCAACGCGCGTTTGTTGATTTGCTTCACTCAATTCGTGAGGTACCCACCTTTCAAGCTTTTTCACCTTACCAATTTGCTTCAAGTGGATTAAAACAGTTTTATCACTAACACCGCAGCCTGCAGCTAACTCGGATGTGGTTTGCGATGGATCCGCTTCCACAATAGCCTTCAATTCTTCATTATCAACTTTGGTCTCCGGCCGTCCACGGGGCTTGTTCTGCAGGTCGAAATTTCCAGAACGAAAACGTTGGAACCAAAAACGCACTGTGTTTTCTTTTGCGGTACCGTCGCCATACACATCATTAATCCTTCGAGCCGTTTCTGCAGCACTGGTGCCACGGTGGAACTCGTACTCGTAAATAACGCGATATTTCAAGTTTTTCATTTTGTAAACTGAGTGACGCAAAGAAAAAAACAATTGAGGAAAAAACAAATGAATTATAATTTTCAAAACACAAATACATGAGTAAATAGCTGTATAAATTTGGATTTGGAATTCTTAACCAAAGAGAAGATATTTGAGATCAAATTTGCCAGTACGGCAAAACGCCAATTTCATATGTAAGGACCTAATAATTAGTTATTATAACATATTAAATAGTCACAAAAAAAATATTTTTTGCGAAATCTATCTAAAATGTAATAAAAAAAAATTTTTACGTTTATCAACATACGTCACAATATGCGAACAGCAAATGAATGTAAACCCAAATTACTTTTGATCTATAAATGCTAAAATTCTCATTAATTTGCTTCATTTTTTCACAAAAAATGAAAATAACAATTTAACTTTGACAACAAATAAATTTATCGCGATAGCGTAGTGTGTTTGTGTTAGTGTGGAAACAACGCCATCCGGTAACGTTAGTTTCCTTATTTATTAACATTTAAAGTTAAGATTACTTTTTATATGTTAGAATGCTTAGAACAGTGGAGGAGTTTGTGAGTTTGGGTATTATGTTTAGTAGAGACGGCAAGGCTGAGAACGATATCGAAAGGGGAGTGACTGCGGGTAACAAAGTAAATGGTGCTCTAAATGCAATTATTTCCAAAAATAATCTGTCAAAGTATAATGGTGTTCTAATGCCAACTCTGATGTATGGAAGTGAAACCTGGAATTGGAAAAAAAGAATGAAAGTAGACTGAATGCAGTGGAAATGCGGTCACAAAGATGTTTGCGTGGAAAATCTTTGGTCGATAGAATGAGGAATAAACAAATTAGAAGTGAATGTAATGCTGACTGTAATTTGGTAGATGTAGATAGAATAAAGAAAGGAGTGCTGAATTGGTTTGGTCTCGTAGAACGTATAAGTGAGGAAAGGATGGTTAAGAAAATATATGGGGCGAATATTCAAGGCAACAGAAAGAAGGGCATCCGCGAAAGACATGGCACGATCATGGCCATCCTCTAATACTACAAGCCTTGTTTAAACAACCATAGAATATATACGATAAGATGTATGAATGTAGCCGAAGCAAAAGTGGTGTGTCAAGATATAAGAATACGGCGTTCTATCCTTGGTAGAAGTAGACCAGAGAGTGACTCGATGATTTGATGTCGAGTTCCTCCAGGGCATGCTTGGCTACTAAGGAATTGGCTTTACCCAGCCGAGTTCCTTCAGGGTATGCTTGGCTACAAGAGAGACTAGAAGGAATGTGTATCTGATTACGCATTTTTATCGCTTGTTGCGCGGTATGATCGATAATCCTGAAATTATGCGGAGCATTGCTTTGTATGTTCCCGATAACTACCTAAGACAGCGTCAGCATAGATTTTTTCACATTCCAATATACAGGACCAACCTGCCGATGGTTATGCCTGTTGGAAGAGCTACTGCTGTGCTGGACAATATTACTCTGGACATTGATCTGTTCCATGTCTCTGAGTGGGTTTTCCGAAGCAGGATTCTCCTACACCTTTGATGTGAATGATTTTATATATATGTTTAATTTTTTTTTTGTTTATATGTGTTTATATATTTCTAACTTATTTATAACATTTACGAATAATATTTGTGTTTGTAATGTAAATTTAAAAAATAAATAAATTGAATTGAATTGAATCCTCTCTGCCTACCCCTCCAGGAACGGCGTGATGGTTAGTTGGTTAGTTTGAAATGAAATAAATAATTAAATACATTAATTTACATTTAAGATTCATTTCGCATTTTTTATTGTTGTGATTAATTAATGTGTAACTAATAATTTATTAATGTAAAGCTGAAATTCAAACATAAAAATTATCATCTTTTTGACGGGTTGCAGCTAGCCACTCCATATAAATTACCGGTAAACCGGAATAAACTTCATAGTTTACTGATTTACCGTTTACGGCAATTCTCGGTAAATTTGCAAGCCGCATGACACGACAAATGAATTAAACAGAACAAATATTGGGGCATCGTAATTCATTTGTTATTTAAGCTCACGAACCGCTTTATTTACTGAATCCATCTTCTAATACGTTGTGCGATTAGGTGTTTAAAATGATTACAAATCCTCAGGGCCGGATTCAGGCCGGGAACATTAAGCACTCGCCTAGGGCTCACGTCTCGCCTCACGTTTCCCAACATATTTATTATCTCTATATAGGTACTAATTACTATATAGAGATAATAAATATGTTTCCCACCCAGGCATAGCCAACCCCACCAAACTCGCATATTTTCGATGTGACACCAAGGGCTATCCACTACCATAACCACCGGTGGGTGGTTGTGGCTGGTTGTGGAGAAAACTTGGCGGGTAGGGAAACACGGGTTTATTTTTATGTACATATAATCAATATATATATATATATATGTATATATTAGGTCCTTACATATGAAATTGGCGTTTTGCCGTACTGGCAAATTTGATCTCAAATATCTTCTCTTTGGTTAGGAATTCCAAATCCAAATTTATACAGCTATTTACTCATGTATTTGTGTTTTGAAAATTATAATTCATTTGTTTTTCCTCAATTGTTTTTTTCTTTGCGTCACTCAGTTTACAAAATGAAAAACTTGAAATATCGCGTTATTTCCGAGTACGAGTTCCACCGTGGCACCAGTGCTGCAGAAACGGCTCGAAGGATTAATGATGTGTATGGCGACGGTGCCGCAAAAGAAAACACAGTGCGTTTTTGGTTCCAACGTTTTCGTTCTGGAAATTTCGACCTGCAGAACAAGCCCCGTGGACGGCCGGAGACCAACGTTGATAATGAAGAATTGAAGGCTATTGTGGAAGCGGATCCATCGCAAACCACATCCGAGTTAGCTGCAGGCTGCGGTGTTAGTGATAAAACTGTTTTAATCCACTTGAAGCAAATTGGTAAGGTGAAAAAGCTTGAAAGGTGGGTACCTCACGAATTGAGTGAAGCAAATCAACAAACGCGCGTTGACTGCTGCGTTGCATTACTCAACCGGCACAATAATGAAGGGATTTTAAATCGAACCATTACCTGTGATGAAAAGTGGATCCTGTACGATAATCGGAAGCGCTCATCGCAATGGCTGAACCCTGCCGAACCAGCCAAACCATGCCCAAGCTCCAAAAAAGTTACTTGTGAGCGTTTGGTGGACTAGTGCTGGTGTCGTTCACTACAGCTTTCTTAAATCTGGCCAGACGATTACGGCAGATGTCTATTGTCAGCAACTGCAAACCATGATGGAAAAGCTAGCTGCTAAACAACCAAGGCTGGTTAATCGCTCTAGGCCACTGCTGCTTCATGATAACGCTAGACCACACACTGCACAACAGACGGCTACCAAATTAGAGGAGCTTCAATTGGAATGTCTAAGACATCCACCGTACTCTCCGGACCTTGCCCCAACAGATTACCATTTATTTCGAAATTTGGATAACTTCTTGCAAAGGAAAAAATTCAACTCCGATGGGGCAGTCCAAACCGCCTTCAAAGATTTTATTGATTCCCGTCCGAATGGTTTTTTTAGTAAAGGGATCGATGAACTGCCTATGAGATGGCAAAAGTGCATAGATAGCAATGGTACATACTTTGATTAAATAAATATATTATAATTTTAAAAAATCGGCTTTATGTTCCTCCCATACTAAACGCCAATTTCATATGTAAGGACCTAATATATATACGCTTACAACATTTTTATATACGGCAAGAAAATAGAATTGTGGTTGGATAAGAGGATTACAATTTTTTTATGTTTGGATCCGTTCAAAGCAAAACGTGATTGTATCGTACCTACCTGTATAAGTGTATACTGTATTATCTGAAAAAATGATTGTTGGGTATTGGCAGTAAATAAAGATTTATGGAGACGATTACATGAACCCAAAATTTTAGATACGTAAAGATTAAAAAAGGTTTCCTTATTTTGCTCTCAATTTGCGTTCACTTTTTTCTAACACCTTTTCTTTTTTGGGCTGTAGAATATATGCATAAAATTATATTTTTTGTACATATTATATATTTTTGATTATTTCAATATTCAATTTGTATATAAATTGAGATTTAAATTATTATTGCTATGTTAGCCTTTCTCTTTAGCACAAATTTCTATCTAATTCGATTTGATTAGTGAGACGGACAAAAATTTTTACAAACAAACTAATTTATATTATCGAAACTAATAAGTACTCTGTATTGTACCTATTGAGCAAAATGATGGACCCAATATGAAAGCAATTATTCAATATTTCTTAATGGAAAGTTTCATTCATGAGGAATTCTTTATTACAGAATTTATTATTATAGTAATTTTTAATCTGATAATCATATAATCAGCCTGTTTACATATATGTGTGTACTCATTATATCTGCCAGATATTTATAAGTTTTATCTTTTACAGTGGCAATAAGTAATAAAAAATAGGTATACCAATTATAAAGATTCAGAATAAAGCTCAATGAAGAGTTAATGAAGCAAAATATCCAATTTTATCGATCCTAGATTTTAAATCTTGCCTAACATTCTCAAACTAATTGTAAAAAAAAAATTATATTCAGTTACTTTTATTTATAAAATGTTATTATAAAATCAAACTCTATTCGCTTCAAGGCGTCTCTGTGTCGCTCTACTTTTTTTGTTTATCCCCGATACGTCTAAACTTCTATCGAAGTTTTAAACCCCTTTAAAAGAGTTTTAAAACAACGTGTGTGCCCACATTTACAGTTTCAACTAAAACGCCACCTGGAGCGGCGCACGCGATCTACATTGCCGCGTCTGCAAAATGGTCGCCAAACTGCGCCCATGTCGGATGGGAAAAGACCATTTGGTTGCGTTAATGAAAGCCGTTTCACCAGCAGGATTACTGTTTAGGCTCGAATGGACATTTCCTATTGGTTGGATCGTTCGCCGAATGCGGCGTTGATGACACTAGTTTGAATTGTGAACGTGTAATCACGGAACAAAAAATTTTAACGAAATGTATTGCATCGATTTATGCTGGCCGCCATGTCGAGTTTTTAATTAAATTTATTATTGTCCTGCAAAGAGTGTTAAGGCGACATCTATCGGATGTGCCCTCATATATTGGAAACAGGCGCAGTTGTATTGTAACGAGAAACATGTGTTATTTTAAGCTTTAAGTTAATTAGTTTGCAATCATTTAGTTTGCGACTCATTATGGTGATTAAGTTACAAAGTAGGAGCATTCCTTTTACTTTTGATTAAGGAGAAACATCTTTTTCACTATAATATTATATAAAGGCGACTTATTTTAGATTTATCACGTATCCAACAGTCTATTTTTGATGTTTTTAACTCATTCGTAGACTTTTTATCGATTTATTTGGTAAAAGGAGTGAACTTTTAATATTAGAATAAAATAACATATGTCACAATATTATAATATTTCAGAATTTTCAGAGAAGACATATCTAATAGATGTTTAAAAAAGAAACGGCATTGATATTTTACATATAAATAATATAGGCCTTAGGTAAGATAATTTAAACATATCTATACATTAAAAAATACTTTAACACTAAATCTAAACCCTTTTACATACATAAACTGATTCATGAGATAATAATGAGCTGAATAATTTTTAGAAATATTTATCTATAATAAAAACAAAAACTAATTGTGAAAAATTTCAGTACCTTTCAATTGAATAAAAAAAAGTATGAATTAACTGTTATCATTTTGACAATTACCAAAAAAAAACACGACATAATATGTACCAGTTCTATTGAAGATATCTTTCTTGTTACGCTAAGTCAGAATGATATTAGAAATAAGAAATTAATTAATCGATTTTCGCGCAGAGAGTCATCCATAAAAATAAAGTTGAACAACATCTGCTCCGTCGTAAAAATGTTATTAGCTTTTGGTGGAGGCTTCGCACCAGATTCATTAAGGGCGGATACGCTGCGGTGGGCTAAAGCCTTTTCGAGGGTGATCCGACACAATGGGCGCAGATTAATCGGGCGAATTATTGACAACCGCACATTTCGACAAAAATTTCATCTACGTAATGCGATTGTTACCCTTAAACAGAGACAACAGCTGGTTTCACGGGTCGAACACGTGTTTTATACATATCATCCCTACACAATAATAACGCATAAAGAGATAAAATTATTTGCAGACAATACATTTATATTCATAATTGGAAATAATATCAATTAATGTGTATTTAATATTCAGAATGAACTAGCAGTCACAGCTTTTTGGTTTAATTGTAATAAGTTGAAATTAAACGTCTCGAAAAGAAAATCCACGATTATTGGTAAAGAAAAAAGTGAAACTTGTTTATTGCGTATAAATAATGAAATAAATCAAATATTTAGGAGCACCTTACAATTAACGACAAACTGAAAATTAACAAACATATATTTAATGATTGCAAATAAAGAGGTCAAAAAGTTGGATATTAATCAGAGTAAAAAATAAACTTAATATAAAAATCTCGCGTTGTTGTCACTCTTATTATTAGTTTACTTACTGTTTAACTCTATTATTTTTGGGAAATGAAACTGAGAGGGGAAAAATTCACGAGGACTATTTCAAGGTGTAAAAGATATACAAGAATCATCAATATGCTAATGCAATTTAAGTTAATCATCGTTAAGCAACAAATTATACAAAATGTCCTAGTCTCAACATAGAAATTAAAAATCAATTAGTTCCACATATATAAAAATATTAAATATCGTTTTGAGATTCACACTTATCCCACGAGAATTCGGTGGCAGGAACGCAAAGTGGTTTGTGCTAGAAAGATTTCAAAATGTTCATTGAACTGCCAGCAATTGTGAAGAAAGCAACTAGTCTCACTACCTTTCGTAGGTTATACGTACAATATGTGAAATATTAGTTTCATATATGATCATGATTTATGATATTTTATGTTTTTAAAAGTTTTTGAAACTAGATGTATTTTTTTTTAATAACTCAATCAAAAATATACGAATAAAATATATAAAAGTTTATCGGATTCTGATAGACTCTATTCTTTTACAGAATTATAAATCGACAGGCGTTCAAGAGATATTTTCTACTGCGAAAATGTAATAACTAGCCATCGCATTCTCTCGTCAGGTTCCACTACTACAATTCCTTGAATTTAAGATTACTCAAATCGTTAATGACCCTAATAGATAGCCTAGTACAAAGTTTCACGAACAATCGTTCACTAGTTCAGTGACGGTAAATATAAATTGAAAAAGGAATGAAAACTGAGCAATTTGAGATTTTTAGTTCAATAATTCGGAATCAAAATTTCCATGCCTGCTTTACTATCCTTTAAACCTTTTATCTTTCCAGGAATCGCGTGCATATATCTACATGCATACAGATATATGCACATACTAAAATATATGATACTTTTTTAAATACAACCCCTATTGTCTATACTCTAATTACGATACATTAGTCACAAGTAAACTACCCTCGACTCAACAAAACTAGTTCGTTGTTAGGGGTATGACACAGGCCCGCATATACTCGTATTTTACCTGTCACGCTTTTTCATATCGTAAAAGTAAGTGAAATATATCTTTCTAAATATAAGAAGTTCTAAGATCAGGCACCTGGCATTAAAGAAATTTCTTCTTTTCCGAGAAAAACCCGCCTTGTACTTATGCATTTAGAGAAACATATTTTTTAGAATAAAAGTTTACTATTATAATTCATCCTACATTAATAAGATTATTTTTACCTTTTACATGGATCATTCCATATATTTTCAAAAAGTATTTTAAAACATGAATATTAATGAGGAGAGTCAAAATATTTACGTCGATGATATTTAATCAAATTAATTGAATGAATCATTTTAAATATATGGTACGTAAGTACTATTCATACATGTATAAAATTTATGTTTTTACGTACAAATTTTATTAGCACATTTTTTATAATATTTATCATAACCAAGTTACAATCATAATGTATATATTGAATATTAATTATAACAATATGTGTAGGTATACCCGTCCAATATCGGATTCGATCTGGTAATCTATGTATTTGTAATGAACATATTTGTTGTTTTTTTTGTTTTTCGTTAATTTTATGTTCCTTACGCGTCGGCGATTGACCAAGTTTTGTATTCGATTTATTGGTGAATTAAAATGATCCAAGTTCACAGTATTTTTGAAATAACTCATTTCTAATATATCTGGATAACACATGACAATTTTACCATGTAAAAGTTTAAAAAAACGTACATACTAAATCAAAAATTATTTTTGTTTCGCTTGGTTTTAAAAATCTCGTTAAATATAATAAATTATCGTAATTGAGATACCCTCGTGGTATATTAAGTTTTCAATCGACATAGCTTAGGAATTTGTTTTGTACTATTTCCATTATGTGAGAGTGTACACTGTGTACACTGCAACAAGGTGTCCACATAATAGATATTAGTATATCAGATAGGTATCGAGAACGTCCACAAAAGACAATGTATGACCAGGTAGACCAGACACTGTAAATGGTCTAGCTAGATGACCCGACGAGAGCGTGGCTTTCTTTCATCCGCCTACACCGTGGAGAAACAGCGTAATGGTAAGGCAGTTAGTCAGGAAGTTCAAGAACCCCAAACTAGACCTTTGTCCAAATATAAAGAGCTCCTTCACAACCAGATAAAGGTGGTCTGCAAATACCAAGTGCATTACTGCGGATGTCGCGGCTCCGGGGTGGATAATTAAATTGCTATGCAGCGGATGCTGTGCTGCTGGGGGAGGAGCGGGAGCCTCCTGACAGGACCTGACTATCCAGCCCCTGGCTACGTTTTAATTGCATCAGCGCGCGGCAGACTCCGAGAGATATTTGGGCCACACGGCATAATGCTGTCCTGAGAGGAATTTAATTATATTGTAACTAAGTTCATGGATATAAGTTCTGTTACAAAAGATTCATTACAGAAATATTTAATTCAAACGCGCGACTTTACAATTATTCCTTGTGTAATGGACAAATCCTGTGACATAAGATGACGTCATGCCCGCTATTGCCTTATGATTTGTGGAGCGTGATGTGCTATCTTTGAACTAACGTGTTAATTATATATTTTTATTTTATTTTATTTATTTATTTATACAATAGATACATGTTTTTTTATAATAAATTGATTCTGTATTATAAAATTTTTACAGACATTATACTCCCCATAATGTGAGCCAGAGCTCGAGCTTATGGGAGGAGTATTTACAAGCTAAATTAAAGTATAAAAGAAGAACTAAAGACTAAAAGTATAAAAGGAATTAAAGTATAAAGTACAAAAGAAGAACTAATACTATATGATTGGCAAATTCGGAGAAATCATTCCAATCATTCTTTCGATAGTCACAAATAAAAAACTCCACTCGGTTCCTCATAGACGATGGATAATGAATAGTTTGGAAACCGTTGAAATCCTAAAAAAATGATTTCTAGAAACACATTAATAAATAATATCACATTTCCACTTCACCACTCCTAGAGCTTTTTGGGGAAAAAAATCCCTTCTCCACCGCGCGCCCCCCCTGACCTACCCGATTAGATTGATAAATTTTGTATTTAAGTTCGTTATTGTCTATGCCTGATGATGAAAGGGACTGCTCCTCTCAAAACTATAGTAGCAATTTAATAACTCATATTGTGTGTGTGTGTGTATTACAAAGTGAAGTAAAACATATTTTAAATTATATTTTTGTTATTTACTTCAATAATTTTACAATTAAATCATTTTGCATTTCTTGAAAAAGATAAACAAATTGTATTTTTTCAGGACTTTGGATTTCAGGATTTCGGACATTTGGGATTTCGGTCGTTATCATTTAGGATTCATTTATGTGGCATGGTTTTTAGCACATTTTTATAGCTCGGCAATCACCTAAAGTATTTTCGAAAGGAAATTGAGTGAATCCTCTTGAATTTCTCGAATGTTACATTTATGTACACGTAACACATTTCCGTATTTTTTATAAAACCTCAATATTAATATTCCAATCCCGTTTTATTTTATAAAATATTATAATATTATCTTTAAAAAGGACAATCCGAATTAAAAATAAATTAGCATATTTGGTCGTACTCCAAAGTAAATAAACCCATGTTTTTCAACAAATTTAAATTTTAACGGAGAGGGTCATCTAAAATTCTTCCCTTATTCAAATTAGTGAGTAAACAAAATTAAATACATCTACCCTCAAACAACGAGGCAATTTTTCATTCGTTATTCTCAGTCCTATTAATATTCATTAAAGATAAGTGAAAAAAGTTCGTAATTCCAATAACGCAGACAAGTTTTAAGTTATCTGAAACGCATTATTTTTTTCAGTGTTTTCTTCAAGTTTTGCTTACATAAAATTAATGTTTCACATACTTAAGTACAGACACTTCCATGAACGCTGCACTGGGACAAAACTATATTAAATAACTATGTAAAATGTTTAATCATCAGTAGTTTTGGAGGTAAACTACTTTTGAAAATACAAAAAATCTATATGTATGATAAAAAATGTCGGACAATCTATAAAGAAACTCGTATTTAAAATTAAAAATTCATTCGCTTTAATACAAGTCAAATACTATGATTCCTTGCAGAAATTTGAAACACAATTTTCTAGAGGATTTTTATAATTTTATTTGACTTGTATTAAGGCCAATGATGATATTCTATATAAACTACTACATTTTTTTAAATAATTTTAAAAAAATAATGATGAAAGGAATATTGATGAAGCTCATCTCCATTATTATCGGCATTAGTAGATTGTTGTTGGGATATTTACGACTCATAATTTAGGAATCTACCTGTAAAGTATTGTGAGCTACTGTGTACCCTCAGCATCAATAGAGAATTAATTCCATAAAAAAACTTGCTAAACTTTGGTTAAGGAAATAAAATATATTACATACACGTTTTAAATTGAGTGCTTTTCGGTTTCCGTTGTAAAATTTGAAAATCTCCGACGTATTTTCTGAATTTATTATTGTTATAATTTACATTTCTGATATTACATAGAATATCTCCATAGTAAAACATGCATTTTAGATGAATGAATAAATGAAAATGATATATCTACATATACGAATACGTATATTTATACAAATATGCGAGTATATATATTATATATTACGTTGGTGCGAAATATAATATACCTGGATGTTACAGATAAAGTGATAAATTTCGATAATATATTTCTTTATTTCAAAAAATCCTTGTTTACAAATAAAGGTACTTAATACTAATTTAAAAATAAAATATAAGATAAATTACATTTTTTTTTTTTTTTGTTAAATTTGTAGATTATGCCACTCTTCTAGGCTACGCCTGTCCCAGACTGGCGTTATAGAACACAATTATAATATTTTTTTGAATTCGTCAGTAATATTTATTCTCATAAGGTAGTAATTATGTATCTACAAAGTATCAAGTGCAATATTAGTGAAAGTTGAGTGAGTCATAAGTCCAAGTGTAAATATGTGTAGAATAATTATTTAATGTAAAAAGGGGTTAAAGTTTGGTTTAAGATTATTTTTTATTTTCCTTAATTAATTTATTTATTTATATAGGTATATATTTTTATTTGTAGACATTATTATGCAATTACAGTAAGTAAATTTTCAGTTGCTGCAGTAAGTGTATACATATACGTTAACTAGTATATGTATACACTTACTATGAGTTAATGTATGCATTACCTAAAGTTAATGTAAACACTATACTAGTTTGTGTATGTATTATCAAAATTTTCACTCTCAAAATTTGTATAATACATACCTACACTAACTCTAATACACTAACTAAAATTTTCACTCGAAAAATCTCAAATTTTGCATAGTTACACTTAAGGACCCTGCTTCAAACATAGGCACCCTTCAGCTAATCTTCTTCGCTAGGTACGAATATTAAATTATATTTATCATTAACACAGCAAAAAAAATTATTATCGCATTACTAATCTGCATTTGTATAAATTGATTGGGTTGCGGCCCCAAGCAAAACACTCCCTTGCTCCCTCTCCGGCCGCTGATTATCCTATCCCATCCTCAAATTTAAATACGTATTATATCGAACCCCATCCAAAGTTCATTCAGTTATACTCTAGGATCCTGAGGAAAATAGAATCATCCCAACCGGATAGCTTACCTCTTTGGATGAATCTCTTTCCTGGACCATATTTTTAATATAGACCTTATATAATAGACCTTAAATAATAGACCTTAAATAATAGACCTTAAATAATATGACCTTATAAAGTGTGTTTAAATGTTTGACGTTTTATTGAATAATGCGCAAGGGAACCAAAAAATTTATATCGTTTATTTTAGCCATAAACCAAATTAACAACTTTGAACTTGTAATAAAATTCAAAAATTTTGAAGACACAATGATGTGTATACCGATGTGCATACATTCAACTAGTAAAACAGTTGTGCAGGGGTGTTATGGCATACGCGTCTGAGACGTTCAACGCATCTTTGCTAAAATTAATAATAATGTTTGTCAGATTAGGTCGCAGTAAAAAATATTTGAGAAATATTTATATTTTGGACACAAATAATATTCTATACCAAAAATGTATTTTGCGTTTTTTGTGTAAGCAGGAAAATATTACATTATATGGCAACAAGAACTTGTGGCGGATATTCGATAATATTCGAATTTATATGTAACGATTCAGTGGTAAGATAAACACAGTATATTCCCTATAAGAGTACCCAGGTTTTACAGGAACTCCTGGGAATTGAATTCCTTCCAAATATTGCCTCCTTAGATTTGAATTTTATTGACTTAAAAGACGTATAAAGGTATATATTCCCGGGCCAGAGAAAACGCTAGAAAATGCCTAACTTTTTAGACAGTGGCGTACCTACCACGTGGGTAGCTGCGTGGTTTCAAGATCAACAATCATTATAATATTATAATAAGTTTTGTGTATAATGAATATATGTATGTTAATCTTAAATTTAATTATAAAATATTTTCATGACACCATCGAGTAGTTTAGTTATATCTTCTTCTTCTTTTTCATTAGTCTTAATTAACTCTCCACTGCTGGATATAGGCCTCTTCCGTACCCTCCCATCATCCCTTATTATTTGCTTGTTGCAGCCATTTCTTCCCCCCCCCCCCGTCCCCCCCACAGCGGCTATATCGTCGGCCAATCTCTTTTGATGTATTGTTACATTACACTTTTTATTGAAACTATGTTTTTGTTTATGTTTGAGCTTATAGATATATATTATGGCATAGAAAGTTGTACGTTGTACGAAACGTGAGAAAACTAAATTTAAACACACTTTATAAGGTCATAATATTATTTAAGCCTATTATATAAGGTCTATATTAAAAATATGGTTCAGGAAAGAGATTCATCCAAAGGAGGTAAGATATCCGGTTGGGATGATTATATTTTCCTCAGGATCCTAGAGTATAACTGAATGAACTTTGGATGGGGTTCGATATAATACGTATTTAAATTTGAGGATGGGATAGGATAATCAGCGGCCGGAGAGGGAGCAAGGGAGTGGTTTGCTTGGGGTCGCAACCCAATTAAATTAAACTTAGGAATAAAAGTATAAATGCGCCAAGAAAGAATGGACAACCGCTGAACAAATGCAGTCATTGAGTTGTTATAAATATTTTTGAATACTATAACAGGAATACCTGCGACCTGTATTGGAGTGCGCTTGTATGTAGAGTCAACGGATTCTTTCCTGGTGTTACCAAATCCTTGATTATGTTACCTCGTGTAATTAATTGACCGAGGATATCTTTCGTACCCTTTGTTTAAATAATAGTAAAAAATCAATGGAGCCTGTTGGAAGAGTCGTCATTGTCATTATTAATCTTGTACTGTTCACGTTTCTGTAACTATTTAAATCGTGAAATAAACATTACCATCAGTTTATTGTTTTCATTTTGTGAATCTACACTTATCAATTGGTTTTTCCGCCTGATGAGGAAAATTTATATTCGCTTTGAAAGAAAACCACAAAGGAACGTCTGCTACAATAACCGCTAGACGTAACCCATTTCAGCAATAAATATATTTCCATACGTTTTATTCATTTTTGCATTAGTATATTGATTATATCTTATTGTGCAATATACCTATAAATTTCTATTATTTTTTTTTAATTAATTTTAAATTTAAAAAAATAGAGATGTGAACACGGAAATACGTGTCACATCAATATTCTTACTATTTTCAAACTAAGCTAAGCGCTTGTACTATGAAAATAGGACTAACTTGCTAGTCTGGAGTGAGGATCGAACCCGCAACCTTTGGATCACGAGGCCAGTGTCCTAACCACAAGACCAACAAGCTACTCAAAGCTTTATTCGTACCCACTGTTGTATTTTGAGAATTTTTAGAGTTTGGTGGGTAATCAGGTATAGTAGTAATTATAGTAAACGAATGTCATGTAAACTATATTGTTTCAACTCCTGTCGAGACAGTATCCATTTTCATTAATGTTCTTCAGATTTATTATTATGGAGTAGTACACTATAATCTAATATATATATCTAATCTATCTATCTAATAATATATATATATAATCTAATAATATAATAATAGATCTAAAAATATAGTCGACGCATTAAATCGTTCCGGTGTAATACAAATTTGATAAGCATAACTTTACAGCATTTTATACACATAGTTATAATAGTGTTATAAAAGAAAATAACAATAATAATTTCTCTGAATTCTAAACCCATATTTTAGAGACATACCACACACGTGGAGGCGAGGCGGGTGCGTAGTTCGCAGTTTTTAAGAACAAAACGAACTTCTATATGCGGTGGCATTAAATTTTGAATTGCATGGCCAAGCAGCAAGGAAGAAAAAATGAACTATACCGAGGAGAATAGAATAATAGGACAGACTTAAGCGAAGTTTTACCTTATAGATCGGAATAGAACTGTTTGTTAAATATGGTAAAAAGAGGGAATAGTATAACACTTTTCATTTTTATAGATGTAAGGAACATGGGAAAAAAAGGATACGAGGCAGACTTCACAATAATGCAATCCTATCTCCACCATCATCCGTCCTTCTTTCTCCCTTTCGTCGACCACACCACATGGCTTTAGGTAAAATAAAGTAAGAAAATATTAGAAATCAAAGAATTCCTCAACAATAAATAGAATATAATTAATAACCAATTGAATTTTACCAAAAATCGGTTATTAAATATATTCCCTATTTCAATTTCTCCCTGAAAAACTCCACCTCATTTTATTAAAAAATTATTGTGCGTCCGCTCTGACAAAGATACAGTGCTATCGAAATCGATCGACGTTAAAAATAATGTATTTATAATTTAAATAAACTTTTTTTGTCATAATCCTAGGATTGGTCTGCACCAAGCACTCGATCTCTCCACTCCTCTGTCACCTGCTAGCCTCTTCATTTCTTAATAAGTGTTACATTATTATTGTTTTTAAATAATTTATTATTGTTATAAAATTAACAATAATGTCCTACTATATTTTATTCTATAATTACTATATTTTATAATTTATCTGTTGCTTTCACTGATATAAATTATAATGAAAATGTCACCTGAACTTGTTGTATTGACCTGGTATTCCCGTAATCAGCAGTTTTGAGAATACCTTTACTACCTGAAATCCATCCTTAAAATGTTTAATTGCCCATATCTTAATAATTTAAAAAGGTAAACACCCAACTATTGTATGTATTTGTAAAGCTATTAACTGTATCCTCTGTATTATTATTAAGGTTTTTCCAAAATATTTGTATATAAACTCAAGAATAATAGCTATGTTTATCAGTTGATAATGGCCTAAACAGCCGAAACGATCGTCCTGTAAGAGACTAATAAAATATTGAACTCTCATAAAAAACAATGTGTTTTTTAATTTTTATATTTACATTAATAATGTTTTTTTTTTTGTATATTTTCTGTATTTAAATAAATCACTTTACGAAATGACTATTAATTTGTCAGTGAAATGCTCGCCCTTGATGACCGTAAGGTAACGGATTGGAGTCCATTGTTTGCTAATTAATAATGGTTCCAACTTGTACCCAAAGGTTTTAATGAATGTTTTATTACTCCTGGGATTTGATTGGAATTATATTGTTCATTGTCCAGTGGAGCTGGCTACCGGCCAGTTTTAGGATCTAAAATCTGGTATCGGATAAATAAAGTGACATTTGATAATAAGCCTTCTGTTTTCGCTAGTCTATAATTTCATTAAAATTTTGTGTAAAAAAAGTAACCCATAAAAACCAAGTTTTTATTATACTCCCTTTCTTTGTAAAATATAACAACAATTAAAGACGAATAAAAACATATATTACGTACCACTAAACTTACAGTAATTTAATATATTTCTAAAATGTCACATGTTTTGAGCTTTGATAAGACACTTCATGCTTTGAAGATTAAATTCTAAAAACATTTGTCAGTCAATTTAGATTTTCGACATTCGTAGTGAAGTACCTTTTATGCATACCGACGGAGTAATTCCAATTTAGAAAATATTCCGCGACGTTATCGGGCCGCCGCGCGCCGTAATCAAACTTTTCTAATGATTCCAGTTTGAAAAAACCAATAAAATTTCTAAAAATCCGAAATTATACTATAATTATTAATTTTTTCAACGAACATTTGATATATCTTCTTTATTGTCGCCACGAGTCTACTTGCCAAGTTTCAGCTCGATTGGATCACGGGAAAAGGGTCAAAAATCGATCCAAAATTTTTGTTGACGGCAAGCAAGCAGACGCCACGAGTTAATATAAAGGGAGTAAAAATAGTGAACGTATGAGGCCCTTAGTTTATTAAGTTGTTGTTTTCTAATACTGATTGGCTTAAAGTTTGATATCTTACATTCGATTTGGAATTCCAAATTCAAATTAATATCGTATTGAAAGTACGACTTTTCGAGTACGAGTACCGTCGTGGCACTAACGCTGCACAGACGTCATTCGATTTCGACGTTTATGGACCAGGTACCTCGAATAAATGCATGGTGCGTTTTTGGTTTGATTGCTTCCGCTCTGGAAATTTCGACCTCATCAACTATTCCCGTGTACGACCAAGACTACAGTCGATAATAACAAACTGAAAGCTATAGTGAAAGCGGTTAAAATAAGCAATAGCCTTCAACATAAGTGACAAAACGATATAAAGAAATATAAAAATAAATATTAATGGGAAAAAATGATATAAATAAACATGAAGAATGCATAAAGAAATATTTCCGTTTATCTATGTTTTGTTAACATGTTGTTTAGTGATGTAATAATAGTATTTTTTAATATTCTTAAGCAGTGACAAATGACGCAGTTTTAAATTCAGGCATATTTTAAAACTGCGCCTTTTTTGACATATGTCATATGTTGTAGTTTTATTATTTTTAAATAGTAAGTAACGTATTTTTAATTTTAAAAAAAATAGTGACTGAAGAGTCAATCTGCGGAAGTAAATATATTGTTTAAAATCATCTCTTTGTATGAATAAAAAGTTTTTTTAAATCATCGATAATCGTAAAAATTTCTTTCAAATTTAAAAATTTATAACTTATTATAGTACAGTTTTATTATCATAATGCTAGCTTTATATTCGTAAGGAAATATATTTTGCGTACATACAAATATTCAAAAACAGATTTTTTTTGGTCGAGGCCTGTCGATTAGTGCTTTTATTTTCTTAATTATTCTAAGCAATGTTAAGTTTATTACTTTTATATAAGAACAGAGGTTTCATAAGAGTTTTTATCTGAAAAATTTGTAGTCTAGCATATACCTACATACATTAAAAATTTACACATTTAAAATAATTTGTCAGATTGGTCCTTGCATGCTCCTTTTTGTTTTTTATTTGCGATAATTTTAATTATTCTTGTTTGTGGTTGTTATCTGATATGACAGAAATTTCCCCATGTCCGATAAAACAACGCGCCAAGTACTTTTACACACCGACATTAATACTAGAACCAAAATTTGTCCCACCATTAATATTCCGCTGTAATCCTCCGAAACAGCATTTCTATTTAAGCCGTCGCAAAGCAAAATGGTTTCGGATAACAAAATGGCACGTTTGCGGAATTATTTAATTCAATAGTTTTCCGTAAATATTAATCTGAAACTGATATCAGAATACGCGATATGTTTTGCAAAAAATGATTTCAGATAAATGCGATTGGGGATATATTGTATACAGAATATCAATCGGAGAGTTGAATTTCACATGTATGTTTTGTGGCCAGAAAGATCGTAAGCGCGTGGCAAATATAATGGCAATAAACGTATGACAAAGAATAAATAGCCCAGAAAATTGTAGCCAAATAATTTTTGTACATTCAAAAACTCTTTACAATAACAACCAAGCGCGGATCCAGGGGGGGGGGGTCATGGGGGTCATGACCCCCCCCCTGGGCTGGGTCCAGGACCTAGGTGGACCACTAATTAAAATACTCATACTCACATTCATTCACTTTCTAACTTTTTTAGTTTTCAGGTACTACTGTATCTTTAAGCAGAATACTGCAATCGAACTCCATTGATTTAAAAAAAGCTGCGGACGCTATTAATGATACTATAAGTGTTGTACAAAATAAAAGAGAAAATGCGAACGTAATTTACCGACAGCTTTTTGAAGAGGCTAAAGAAGTAGCTGAGCAGCTAGATGTAGAAATTAAATGTCCCAAAATAGTGTCAAGACAAATACATAGGACCAATAACCAACCTGCTCAATCTGCTGAAGAGTATTTCCGCAGAGCCATATACACTAGGCTGTCCCGATAAATTTTTTTTTGACTTATCTTAACACAAGACCTCTCAAAACTTGCGTAATTGAGCGAAAATTACCAAAATAATTTCAAAAATAAAATAAAACTATATCTTTAAGGTTCTACCGATCTACAAAGTTTTGAAAAATTGTAATTTTTATGGTGATATTTCGCTATCCTCAATTTTAGCTCCTGAACTAAATACAAAAAAATATTTACTTTTTATTCTATTTAGGTGGAAATCATACATTTACATGCAACGAAACGTTACCAGCAACTCCGAATTTGTTAGGTTTCAACCTGCAAATACCCACAAGTTTGAACTTGTTTTTGACTTGACTTGACTCGCGGGTGTTTTCTTCGTAGCCAAAATAATTTTTATGCCATAAAAGTACCATGGCGATTGTTACAGTAGTAAAAGCGGTCTTTGTGATAAGACGTTAGTAGTCAGACTACTTATACTATGTTTGGACCATACAAAGAACTTGACAATCAGTAGCTACCAACTATAAGGGACGTCATTTAATTTATTTTATTTGTCAAGAACGACCTGAAATTCACGTATAATTGAAAAGATCCATCCAAATCAGATATATATGTGATTGTTTTCGAAGAGATCAACAATATTTGGACCAAAACTTCGATTCCAACTAAGGAACGAGTTATTTAATTAGTGAAATCCAATTTCGAAAAGCATCTCAATTTGAAAAGATACCCCAAAAACATACGAAATGATACTTTTGAAAATAAACTGAAATGTTTTTTAGTCATCTGAGAAACTTTTTGACCTTTCCGCTTGTAAATGCACTTCATTTGAATCTTGTTCGTGTCTAAAACCTAAGAAAGCTTACATCAATGAGAGAAGTTTTTGTTGGATCAAATAAATGATAGGAAAATGGTTATAAGCGGTTTTGATAAGAAAGAAACGGCTAGATTAATTAAACGACAGCAGAGACAAATTTTAGAGTCAATAAGGGTAACAAAAATTCGTGTTTTACTCAAGAAACCGATTATGTCTCTGTAAATTGTGATGAAGATTCAGTGCGTGAATCTTCCCCAGAAACGTATCCGATAACAGAGTCATCCCCGACAAACTCGCCCTCGACAGATACACCATTGACTTCAACGGCAAATTGGAATACATTGCCTTTGCCGATAGTTGCTAAAATCTGTGATAGATACGGTTTATCCACGCAATCTGCTGCTGCTGTTGTTTCTACCGAAGATTTAACTCTGGTTATTGATAAAAATAAGATCTACAGAGATGTATCTAAAGCCCGGAAGCTTCAAAAGATATTGGAGGTATTGTTATAAAAAAGCATTTACTTTGATGGACGAAAAGACCATCGCAAAGAAGTTTTAGAAGACCACATCTCAATTTTAGCACAGCCTGGATAAATTTATTTGGGACACACAATACCGAAAGACGTGGCACTGCAAAGGGAATTCTTACTTCGATCACAACTTTAGTAGAGGGTCGAGGTTGGAATTAAGATGACGTGATTTGCGTTGAATGTGACGGAACTGCAACTAACACCGATTGGAAGGGTGGCGTGATTCAATATTTAGAGGAGTATTTGCAGAGACCGTT